>JAZGTK010001178.1:24268-43833 GCA_036877625.1 Ambastaia sidthimunki | reverse complement strand
AGACAAATCTTTCACCAAATCACTTCATAACATCACGTCCTCTTACCCTGGATCTCTGCATTGGATTGTCAAAATCTGTTCCCTCTGGAGCCAGACACAGCCATCCACCATAGATTGCTTTTGCCTGCAATTGAACCAAAACATTTGATCACATATTTCAATAAACAAAGGTACACGTTTAAGAAAGTCACAGAGAAACATCTTTGTGTTAGCTGTGTCAATGTTTTGCATCTTTCAAAATAAATCATCTTAAAAATAAAACATGGAAAAAGACCTCAAAGACGACTTGTTTTAAAATATGATCATTTTGACAAACAAGCATGACTGCTTTTAAAATGTAGGTGACTGGTGGATGAACAGCCGCAGTGGAGCAGGACTGGGCATGTTAATACAGCTTCTCTATGGTGTATATCAGCAGATGTTTTGCCTCCAAGGTCAGAATGTAATATAACGAAGCGTCTCCCCTACAATCTAAATTATGAGCTGACTCATTTAAAGCTGACACGGGTGACAAATGAATAATCTTGTCATCCCAACGAAAGGAAAACTATAACCTTTAATTTCTGATTCTACCGTTTGGAAAAAACTTTTCTGCAGAAAACAGTAAATAATGGCACTAAGTGGTGCAAGAGACGTGGATTCTCTGATTCTGTTTCACAATTCTGAATCTATGCTGAAAAATTCAGAATATATTCTACATTCAATTCAAATTAAAACTGACAACAGAAAAATAACTGTTTACACAGATGCATGTATTCTAGCAAAATCACTTTGTTTGATCAAAAACGGAAAACCTGCATCATCAAATTTGAAAACAACTGTGACAAAATCAAGATAGTCAAAATGTCACAGGGAATCAAATATCAGTACAACACCAGCACTTCTGAATTTGGAATCATTAGAGAAAGAATTGGGACGCATCAGAGAATTTTCTTGCAGCTCTAACGTCACTGTCACAAAACATTTTATCGCTGATGATCCCTGATGACTTGTACTTTTCATACTAAATACTTCCATATACTTTCAGTCTTTCTTCTTTCAGGGGGGTCAGAAACAAAAACACAGCTGTGTGTACAGCATGTAACACTAGTGGGCCATGGAGCCCAGCAAGCAGCGGCACAGCCCTGCGTTTTCCTCCACACTGAAGGCCTGCTTCCTCCCTCCAGCTTCACGCCTAACCCTGCGGCCCCACCGTCTGCATCAGGTTCAACTTCTAACTTCCTTCTACACTGAGGCCTGAGGGCGGGCCAGTCCCAATGGTCCACTTTATCACTGCATCCCCTCACCCCTGGATGCCCTCACCCTGAACTTCTACCCCCCCTCCCCAAACACACACAACACCCTCCCACAAACACTCCTCAGGCTAAACCGCAGCATCTGAAGTGGGAGCGACCTTTGGGAAACTCTGCTCCACTTTCCCAACATGCACTTCCTTTCACAAGCCCCCGACCCTCGCGCACCCTGTCAGTGCAGAACTGCTTCATGAGAACTGCAATGGGACGCTTCAAGCGACGCAACTTTCCATTTTTAAAATGTGGGCTGGAACACAAAAGAATCACAACATGTAATAAAGGTATGACTGCCTGTTGTTTCCTGTATGGGCTATTAGTAGGCAGCCAGATTCAGTTGTTCTGGTGTCTGTTCAGCTCCTGAAGACGTCAGCTCTCACTGCTGTAAGGTTTGCTTCTGTTAGTATTAAAATAAGCAAAACCTCATCTAGGGTCTTTTTTTAATTCCACAGAGCTCGTTTGGAAAGCCTTGAGAGAAATCATGAAAATCCTTGAAGAAATATGTCTGTGAAAACTGCAGTAGTTTAAAAGCCTTTATACCCTGCGGGGTAAATAAATGTCTGTGTGCTGCCAACATGCCCTCAAAGGGGCTGTTTGAATCAAACACTGTAACATTCCACTTACTCTGCAAGTTATACAGAAGAACAGATAACTGTAAATATACAACATTAAATATACGTATATGGCATACTGCAGAGATCCTGATGTCACAATTTGACACAAACATTCAAAATATGGGAACAACCCACTTTTCAGTGAGCTACTGCTCTGACTAACATTTCTATACAAAGAATAAATATAATTAGCTTCAACTTTGCAAAAAGTATTTAGTCTAACAGATGCTCAGTCTCTAAACTGAACCTTGGATAATACCGGTGCCAAATACACCCAGCCACTGACCAAATGACTGTTATACAATAGCAGTGGAATCAAAAGTGCAAAAGACTGAGGTAATACTGAACACTGGGTCATCTTAGTGGGATTAGCAAGTGATGTAATCTATAAACACACTCAAGACTCCTGCAGATAAAGGGTTAACTGCTGGTAATCTCACTCAAACCACAACACACACAAGCTGGAGGATGCTGACGTAGCTCAACGGGTTAAAAGGGCTGCTAACCATTGGGTTGAGGGTATGGGATCAAATAAAAAGGCCCTTATGGTCTGTAACATTTTCACTCATTCATACCATTTCAAGATACAGAATTATATTTGTGTCTTTCCTTCGTGTTGATGCATACAATCAACCAAAAACTGTTTCTTATTTAATAAGTTAGTTCAAGAAAAGCAAGAATTTGATTCCGGCATGAGCTCACCTCACACACACACACAAAACCAGACAAGTGTGGAGATGAGATTATTTTGAAAAACCCAGCAGCAAAGCCATGAAGTACTTATAATCCCTAGTAGCAGGTTAAAAAATGTTCTGGTTGTGACAAACTTTGGCGTATCAAAAGTTTCCCCTAAAGAAAAAATACCTTCCTAGAAATGAGAAATGTTCAACTGGAAGCGCTTGAAATGGATGTAATTGTAATGTGATTAATGAAGGGACTCTTACTGTAATAAGACAACACAACAGTTCTAAGCAAACAACCGGCTCGAAACTAGCTTGACAAATCTGAACTCACTGAGAATTTATTAGCATCAGATTATGTGAACAGAAATGTGTATTTCCAAGACTATATTCATTCAACTTAAGTTAAAACATAAAAACGCATGTTACATTTCATTCATTCATTCAAGTCCAGTTTCTTTAAATGCTTACCTACAAGATCAGATATTTTAAAAGGTGGAGCATTAAAACTGCTTATCCACAATACCAGCATAGTGATAATTCATAAATAATACTCAAAACTCCTGCATACAGCTTTGAGAACACAGTTGAATTGAAAGGACAGTACAGTTGAAACGTGTCCTTCATTGTAAAAGCATTGTCACAATTCTTAGCATAAAACTAGTTAAAATGAAGAGCTCAGGATCGTTATAAACAGGACTGGTTGTTGATTGGGTTTAAAGGGTGATCAGTGGTCACGGCAAACTAATCGATGAGGTGCTGTCAACTAATGGAAACCAATCATCAGCCTTACTGACTACAGTCATGGCTACTACAGACTAGAGTGCGTTGCAGCATACAGACAGCAGATTATATATATTTCTCTGAATGAGCCGCTCACATGAGTGATCAGGAGTCAATATGAACATCAGCTGACACGCTGTTGTGAAACACATCATACCTGATTGAGATCCGGATCCGTCAGCAGATGCAGCTCCCGAGGCTTGAAGCAGTTCTGACATTTGCTTTTGTTGAAAATGTTCGCTTGAAATTTCCTACAAGTGTTTTCTTTTGCACTAGACATCTTATTCCTCTGTGCGTGTGCCTCAAATCTCAGAAAAGATGATAATATTCCCGATACAATTTCATCCGATTCTTGACACGATCTTCAGCGCGCAAAGCATGACACACAGAACCGCAGTAACGCGCCTGATCCAAATCTCCCTTTCCCGACCCCGCGACACCCGAAGCAGCCCACCAGCAGAAGGTTTAAGGGCAGAGTGAGTAGTTAGTATACACAGATCTCTGGTTAGCAGGCCTGTGCGTCTGGGCTGATGTGGTTGAGTTCATGGCCTGCCCTCACAAAGCGACTGATCTCATTCTAACAGAATCAATGCACAGCGATCATTCACGTGTTCCTCTCATCAGGTGAAGCCGGACCCGCTGTGAGAAGACGCAGAACCTCTGGCTGTGAGAGGAAACGAGAGAGGGGGGTATTCTGCTTTTAATCCCAATGGTAAATTGCCTCCAGCTCGAAGTTTTCAGTCACTTCACTGCTAGCGTCAGCTGGCTAATGCAGCTTCTCTCCTGCTCGGTTAACGGAGCTGTAAAATCCCGCTGTTCAGTCAAACTGACATTTCAGCCTCCGCCGGTACCGTACATTTCTCGCCTCGACCGTTACGGCCCCGTGAGCGTATAAACGGGTGGTGGAGGAGGTTTTCCGGGGCTAACGAGGGTCTGTTTTCTCTCCCCTCAGTTGGGCTCGATCTTCCCAATGGAGGGAGGTCGCGAGCTCGCAGGTCTGCTGCTGGAATTTCGCTTGATCTCGCGAGAGTTCGGCGCTGCTGTTTGCTGAAGCTGATATCCACCCTGTGGCCGCTGTCTCAAATAATAAAAACTCCGCACTCAGAAGTATCTTCAGTAATAGTACGCAAAAAACATCTTCAGAACTGTGTGTACTAATATTAATGAATGAATGAATGAATGTGATTACACATCTTCTGCTAATGATTTTTAATATATGTACTATAAATAACCTCATATGATCGCTTTAATTTTATTTTTCTTTAATAAACTGTGTGTTGCATTGGTTTAATAAGACTGAAGATTGAGTCCTTAACCAGTTCCTGCTGCCCTTTAATATCTTGTTATATGGCCACTGATGTATATTGTATTTACACATTAATTTATTTTAGGACATTTTTTAATTACATTTATAAGAGAAAATCAAAATGATTTTTTAAAACCTTAAAAATCTTTCCGATATAATTCAGTACATTTTATAAGCAGAAAGGTTACTCAAAAATACAAATTAAAAGGACATGCACAATAGTATAATGTGTACGGTGTATTTTAACATGTTTTTACATATGCTTATGAACTAACTTACCCATTATGACTTTATAATAAATGGAGCTGCTTGTACTGCCCCTCTCCACATGCCCTACAAACCACCACATACATGACCAGTCACTCACAGTCATGTTCTATTAAAAGACCCGTGACCCTGAGTCGAGTCGGCTGCACTGCCAGTGGGTCTGAATGAGCGAGTGACCGGGTTCAATCGGGTTACCTAACCAGAACCTAACATACATTTATACTGAAATCTGGCTTAACTCTTCACTCACACCGTAAGTACACTGACAATACAACAGATTACAGCCACTTGCAGTGTGTGTGTGTGTGTGTGTGTGTGTGTGTGTCAGTGTTAGCCAGACATTCATCTGTGACACAGTTGCCTGTGTTGGATTTGGGAATGTTTTGTTAAGTATCAAACATTGTTATTGGCTGGAACAGTGACTGGCTCATTTCTGAATTGAATAAGTTCTTCTTGTGTATGTAAAGTCAGTGTTGTGGAGGTGATGTGGAAGTGTGTAAAGGCAGTAACGGAGAGCAGTGTATATTTAGAAGCTGCTCTCTGCTTCACTTTTATGGAGATAGTGACAGCAGAGCAATCAGACAACTGTTACTGTACACAGATTCCAGGGACAAATGATCACACAGAAAATCTTTTTAGCGTTTGTTAATTTGCTTGTAGATTGATTCTGCTCTACAGACAGACTGAATCACTTCTCTGGTGTTTTAACAGCTGTTCTGCAGACATATGAGTTTCTGTTGTGACAGTCTACAATTCTTTCTGTGTCTGATGATTAATCAGGTGTACAGAAGTGTTTCCTGCTTAGAGATACTTGTGGACTGACATTCATTACTGTGATATTATAGAAACACATTAAATGTTCTGTGTGCCTCTGCTACAAATAAATCAGGTTTCAACAAATCTGCTTAAGGAGATAAATCAGCCAGAATGAAAATTCTGTCATGCTGACCCTTATGTTGCTCCAAACTAATTCTTTGAAGGTAAAGAATTATTTCTGTGTCATCAGCAGAACCAAACAGAATTTCCAAAATAATGTCTTAATACTGAATTATGACACACTCTTTGTTTTCTGTTGGTCACAGATCAATGTTTGAAAGCACTACAGGACACAGACACAGTGTTGACACTTTAGATAAAAGTCTATGACTGGCTAACAGTACAGTTGCCTCTGCATTTAACATCAAAGTAATGACACACATTAACTTTAATATGATGAAACCTCATAGATTGACGTTTAATGTGGAGGACAACATCCCTTACAGTTTAACAGGAAGCCTGTGTTGACACGACGTTCATATATCTCCGGCCTTAGCATGGAATACGTTTAGAAAGATATGCATGATTTCAGGATCATTCATTGTGACCTCACACAGTACTAGTAATGTTTTATACCTCACAAGATGAGCTGTCAATGAACTGCTATTTATCTTGGTTTACAGATGGCTGTCCCGTCTGTTATGATTCTGCCTCTGCTGATAGTGGTTTTTGCTGGAGTTTACTATGTTTACAATGAGGTCATGCGCTTCATGTCTAAGTCTATGGTGCGGAACAAAGTGGTGGTGATCACAGACGCCGTCTCTGGAATGGGAAGTGGTAATGATTAATAATGTGTTCATTACTTCACCACAAACAAATCCAGCATAATCCATTCACACAATACACCATAGACAGAGTAACACAGAGTTCTGAGTGTTAATACTCACAGAGTAACAGCATGCTAGAGTTCATACATCATAATTGAATATACAATTATATACAACTAATGATCTGTTAAGAATTTCATTTATAATTGTGAAAGGAGCACAAACACACCTGTACAAATACCAGTAACACACCTAAAAATACAGAGACCAAAGACAAGTTCTCTCAAAGTGGTTTAAATTTAAGGCTAAACACTGAGCTGATGGAGTGATCTGTATGTTTTTACAGAGAAGAGACTGATTGATTCATCAGAAAGCATTTGTTACCTTTATACCAGCGTGTTAGTTGCTCATCTTCATTTGTTTGTGTCACTGTTTTAGAGTGTGCCAGACTGTTTCATGAAGGTGGAGCGAGGCTGGTTTTGTGTGGGCCCAACTGGGACAAGCTTGAATCTCTGAATGACTCGCTGTGCAGTGGATCAGATCCCAGTACAGTGAGTGTAAATTAACATCACAAAAACCAATAACTGCCTGCAATCTTACAATCAGAGTGAAGTCCATCAACAAGCTTGTTTCACGTTCACTTTGATCACTCGCCCCTCAGATCTCTGAATTTTACACATCGTCTCTGTCAGTGTTTTTTCCTCTGTCATGAACAATGGCAGGAAATCCTTTCTGACAGCTGGATGTGCATGAATCTCTTTCAAATGCCATTTCACAATCCCACAGGACTAAAGAATCACAATAGAGATGAGTGTAATATCTCAGCTGCTTCCTCTGGACTGCAGGATGAGATGGAGAGCAAGTTGAGAATCAGATTAGATTCACATTTCAGAGTTTTATATTTTGAATCTTTTACACTGTACATACCATAATAATCTCACATGTCTCCTCAATATTTTCAGAAGAGATCTCAATGGTTTCTTAGAAATTCATCATTTCCTATCAAATGTTTGTTAGACCAAATGATGAGCTATAATAAGCACATAAATGAAGTTTCAATAATGTGCAAGTTTATTTTTGATCTGTGGGCTTCATTCTCATGCATTAATGTGCATCTGATCTCTGTCCCCCTGATGTCATCTGTGTCCTCTGTTAAAGACTTTTACACCCAAGCTTGTGCTACTGGACTTCAGTGATATGGAGAACATTTCTGAGGTGATCACAGAGATTGGGGAGTCCTACGGCTGTGTGGACGTCCTGATATTCAACAGCAGTATGAAGGTCAAAGCACCAGTGCAGAATCTCTCTCTAGAGATGGACAAAACCATCATGGACGTCAACTACTTTGGGCCTGTTACTCTGGCTAAAGGTAGAGGACTGCAGCTCAAAACACTGCAACAAACTGAGAAACATGTTCAAATGGTTCTTCTTCTCCTGCAGGCATCCTACCATCAATGATCACTAGGAGGACAGGTCAGTTTGTCTTGATCAACAGCATCCAGGGGAAACTGAGTCTGCCGTTCCGTACCTCCTGTAAGACTGAATCTACATGCACTTTGTAATACAATATTTGAACATGAAAGATTACATGCAGAGACCGATTCAACTGATCTTTTTATGCAATTAGAAAGCACATTTAAATCATGTTCAATTGCATCACCATCAAAATCATCACAGATATATTGTATCACACAGCCCTAATGCTCATCATTCACACATTCCCCTGTAGATTCATTCACACAGGAAGACTGTATATAACCCTCAGGAGAAAACTAGACTATCATGACTATGGCTTTAAAGCTGAGCTGTCCAGTCTTTAAAGCTTTACTGCCACAGACTAAACGCCACAAAACTGCAAGATCTTTTGTTTTTTAATCTAAAGCTGCTTGTGATGATTAAAGTGCAGTGGTTGTTTTGAAGATGCTGCCTCCAAGCACGCGGTCCAGGCGTTCTTTGACTGTCTGAGAGCAGAGGTGGAGGAATATGGGATCTCTGTCAGTACAATCAGTCACACCTTCATTAACGCGGTACCACAGAACACCACGCCCTCCAAAACCCCACCCACCAATCCCCTCTGGGCATGTGAGTAACCGTTCAGCTACCCAAGAACTGTCATCTAACATCTAATTATCAAAAGCATTAGTCTGGTTAGTTGTTAATATTTTCACAACTTTAAATAGAAATGCAGACATACACTCAGCTGGTTACAGCTGGTTTTTGACGAACATCACACACACCTTGCTGAAAATAAGCAGTTTAAACCACGCATATTGATTTCACACCCTCGCTCTGTTTTAAAACCTTGTGAGCTGCCTTCAAAGGCAACATTTTAAGTGTGATCATGTTTTTCAATCAGTCTGTGTATAGAACGTGTCTGTTTCACCACCACCAGACATCTACAGAAAGCTGAACACTCATGGCGTGAGCCCCAACACACTGGCCCACGAGATCGTGAGAACGGTGAACTGGCACAGACGAGAGGTTCTCCTCGCCCACCCCATCCCCTGGGTGGCCCTCTACATCCGCTCTCTGCTTCCCAGCTGCTTCTTTGCTGTGGTGGCTGCTGGAGTGAAGGACGGACTCATGGCTGAGCAGCTCAAATAGATGAACTGCAGCCACTGAAAGATTGACCAGAAGAAAAGGCTTTGAACTCTTTACAGTCTAGCAGAACACAGCGGGATCTTCTGATGTAAAAATAAATGAATCTCTGTAGTTAAAATCTGTTTTTGATCAGGAGAACGGATGCTTTTATTTATCTTGGCATTTAGAGTTACAGACTCCTGAGATTCCTCACACAGATCATATGAAATCATCTGTTATCATAAATCACATGTAATCAATAAAGCTTGTGACTCCTTTAACGTGTTATTTATGTTATTGTGACGGTACGCTGTAAACAATGGCCAAAAGTGCCTAATCACTGAATGCTTTAAAATGATATTTAAATGTCCTATAACTATAAATATAGCTTAATATATCTCCTTTATGTCTCCCTTGTTGCGTTTATATTGTCTAATATAGTCGCATGGTTTTTCTAATAGACAGTATTTTTTTATTCATTCTCTCCATAAAGCTGAACTACATAGAGGTTGTTTCATTAATGTAGAGTTTTAGTTCACTATCAGCACCTGCAGGCCTCATACAGTATAGCGCATGTCCTGACAGTGTTGCGCCTGTAGATGGCGCTGATGACACATCTGAAACACTGCAGAGGCTTCATAGAGCGTTTCATTCAGCAGTGTGTGTAATGATTTCTATTAATACCCCACATGATTGATTCCAGCACGCATCAATATTGTCCAATAATAACAATGTGCACTGCTGATATTTCTAAAATGACTGCAGTATTTATTAATTCTGTGTTCTGTATGATTCACTGTCAGAGCTGTTAGCAGAGGGGGGTGCTGGGGGTTAAAGAGATAGTTTTAGCTAAACAAATGAATATGCCACTTACAATTTCAGGCCATTTTCCATCAACTTCCTCTGCTTGATAAAGAAAACCGACCCGTCAAACAGAAAGATGCAGCACAGTATTTATAATGGCAGTCTGAGTGAATGAGTGAGTGTGTTATTTACAGAGTTCATTGCTTCAGACACACATCACTCACACAACTGCTTGATTCTAATGAAAACAGTCTGTTACATTGTTATGTTAATTCCACAATGAGAAGGTTCAAGTTAAAGTCCAGCTGGCCTCCGTGAGTCTTTATCCGACAGGTCACTCACCCCTCAGGGATCTGACCCTTTCACACCAGCTCCACATGAATAATCCCTAATACTTAAAGTAAAAATTAACTTCTCTGAGAAAAAACTGAAACATTGAATGCTAGTTGTCAGTAGTTGCTTTCAGAATTACACCGTGATCAGAGCATAATAAAATTGTTCCATTGTTAATAAAATGTTCCTTTCTCAACTAAAAACATTTAGTTTACATAAACCCAAACCAAAACCACTGAAAGGTGATTTAGGAGTATTTAGCTGGTGATGTCTTTAAACTCTGAACATGTGTGTGATATTCTTACTGTCAGTCTCAGGTGTCTGTCAGTGTGTCAGTGTGTCAGGTGATGATTCTCTGTCACAGTATATATTGATCTTTATGTCTAATTGAAGATGGTTTTACAGTCAGAGTTTTCTGCTGTTGACTGTTTCACTCATTATCAGTAACTTCTGTATGAAGAGTTTCTGATTCACAGCAACAGTGTTTCAGCTGAGTTACACACACTCATTTATTTTATCATACAATACAGCACGTTCCATTAGACAATTATTTTCCATCTCTGAAAGGCTATAATCATTGAAAATAAATAAAACAGCTTTCCTGTGCAAAAAAACAAAACAGACAATTTGTTTATGGTATGTAAAAATACAGAACGTAACACCCAAAGTTCTTGCATGTGCAAACATTTATTTGAAAACATTGATATAGAACCATTATAGAAATTGAAGGCTGTGTACTGACTATCACATGGAGCTCTAGAGACGTGAGTTCATGGCTGTGAGCTGTTGCTTGTGACTGGAATAAGATTTGAAGGCAACAATATTGACTCAGTGTAATTAGAGGGGGTCATTGTGTCTGCTGCTCTTTAGGGCCATAAAAACGGATTTGGCTCCTGGAATGTTGTGGAGCTGGAAAATTGTTCTGCCCCCAAGCTGAAATTAAATTGGTGTGGTAATGTGTAAAGCTGGTAATAAAATGAAGAGGACTTGGACCTCGGTTGATGAAGAGCTGTGGAGATGTATTTGAAAATTCACAATTACAACTACATTTCCATAATACCAAAACTAACAAGATTTGCATTCACACAGGTCAAGCTGTTTTACTGCTTGTTTCTAGACTTGCTTTTTCATTTTTGGTTATTGACAGCAGAAACTATGACAAGTGATGCCTTTCATTAGATCAGATCAGCTATTGCTTTCTGAAAATTGAATTTCCATGATGATTTTCTTGGAATTGTTATGTGAAGGAATGATAGGAAAACTCATTTCGGCTCTTTATTGTGAGACGTGCGGTGTGTGTTGGATGCTGTGATTGACCTCATAAAGAATAACTGTCTTTATGACCTCTGGATGACCCTGCAGTCTCTTATGACCTGTAGCTCCATTCAGACCTCTGGACTTATTGAGCCAGAAAGCTGCTTTATAACACACAGTTCAGAGGACGCTGGGCTGCTCATCTTCTGTTGTCTTTAGTAAGAAGAAATGAGTTTTCTGTTATTATCAGGCCTGTAACCTAAAATGACGGTCACTAATTCTGTTTCAGATACAAATGTCTGACACATTTGTCTCTTTTTGAATGTTAATATTTGAATTGTTTACAACCTTCGAGAAAGCAAGAAGACACTCTTTCATAAAGATCTTTAGATCCATAATCATAAATAAATACACCAGAAACACTTACTGACTTTTTGTCTCTGTTGTTCATCTCTGTTGTTGTTCATCTCTGTTGTTGTTCATCTCTGTTGTTGTTCATCTCTGTTGTTGTTCATCTCTGTTGTTGTTCATCTCTGTTGTTTATCTATGTTGCAACATAATTGTCCAACATAAAAGAAGAAAATAAAAAAATATATAACATGGTAACACAATCCTAACTGACATTTTTCTTAACACAACATAAAGCGAGCAGCATATAGCTAATCTTAAATTAAGGTTGTTGTGTGTAATGAAACAGATGAGACAGGATTTGCACAGAAAGTATGTTTGGAAATGAACAAAACAGCATTTTAAGAGAGACACACTTGAATACTTAATCCAATCACTCGCAGAGACCACAAACGGGACGCACAGGAAGTGGTTTGAAATGGGATATTAAGGGACATCCTGCACGAAAGGTGATGCCAACAACAGACTGGATTACCGGCCCATAACTCAATACTCATTAATCCTGTAGAGTTTCAGGAAGAAATACAGACAGATTTATTAGGGATAACAGCAATGTTGCTCTGATGGTTTACCTCCACTCTGAGTGATCTGTAATCCAACACATCCAAACCAGATGTGTTCTGCTTTAGAGAGAATCAGGTCAAACCTGCAGTAGGTAGTAATCTCTCTTTCTCTCTCTCTCTCTCTCTCTCTCTCTGTCTCTCTCTGTCTCTCTCTGTCTCTCTCTGTCTCTCTCTGTCTCTCTCTTTCTCTGTCTGTCTCTCTCTGTCTGTTTGTCTCTCTATCAGTCAGTTAAACATGTTCTTGTGTATGAGATGAGAAGCGTCTCAAATATTCATGTGTTCTCAAACATGGTTCTCTTTATAGAACAACAGTCCTGCGTCCTCATGGAATTTCAATTTGAATTTTAAAGTGTGGCAGGGAAATGGTCAGACTGTGCTGTGTGTGTGTATGGGGGGGGTGGCTGCATAGAAATAATAATTCATCAAGTAATTCTGATAAAATATGTTTCATATATTAATATCTGGGTTCATGTCAGACATTTGCTGAAATAATTTACTGTAACATGATTTGTTTTAAAACAAACAGTTGATTTGATATATTGATCTCAAGTTCACTTCAACAGTAGAATGTACAACATTGCCAATATAATTTATTTATACATTATGTTTAGTGAAATTGCATGAAAAATGTACTGTAATATTTAAAACAGCACATTCTATTAAAATAAGTTTTGTGCTTTTCATGCTAAGAGTTCAGTGGTTGTTTTGGAGCACTTCAGGTTTTAAGATGGAGAGGTTGATGTTTAATTTTGATCGTGTGAATGAAACTGGTGTCACTGGACAGTGTTTCAGCTACAGGTCTGCATGTATTTGAATAATCCTTCTTCAATCTCTTGACACCTCAAACTAAAGCAACATCTGCATTAAAGTGCCTGTCTGAACAACTAATCTGGCTTTTAAGAGGGTTTGCTTCATCCCAGGATAAGAAAGGTGATTAACGAATACAGGTGCTACCCTGACTAGTATTTACAGCTGATTAACACAGTTAAACAATTAACTTGCAGTCTGTCTGCAAGACCTGCACAGCACATTAGCAGAGCCAGTTTCAAACGAGTTAGAAGAGCTGAACAGAGCAACACTTCATTATGTGAGAAATCATTGAATCTGACTCTGAAGAGGAGAAACATCCTGTAGTGTTCATGTAGCTCAACTGGTAGAGCATTGCGTGGTTTGTTTCCCAGGGAACACAAGTACTGATAAAAATGTTTACCTTGAATTCACTGTAAGTTGCTTTGGATAAAAGCGTCTGCCAAATGAATAAATGTAAATGTAAGATGATGATGAGACTCAAAAGGAAAACCAGCATGGACACAATCATGCAAACGTCCACTAAAGAGGAGGGAAGATCAGGAGAAACTGACAGAGATGAATCCAAGACCCAAAACGACAAAAATGCCAATGGATAAAACATCTTTTGTTTTTTTCCTTCTTCATATCAATTTCACAAGTAAAACACAGGAAGTTGTATCAAAACAGAATGAATGTCAAATAAACACCAATGTCAGATATAACCTCAGACAAAACAGACCCTGCTGTCCATCATCCTCATCACCTCACACTTCATGTGTACATTACACAGCAACATTAACTCCGCCCCAATCGCTGTGACATCATCACAGTGCATTGACATGATTAGATCTCAACCCGACATGTCACGTGCAGCATTTATTCCATGATCAATAACAGACAATTGCCAACAGAGTGCTCTGAATGTAGAAAGAGGCTTTTTTAATAGTATTCATTCTGGTCCCTGTGCAATTTCTGCACCTCCATCCTTTATAAAGATTTAAACTTTTGTCTGCAGCTTAATCTTACTGCCTCCTGATGGGAACAACAGCATACATCTCTTGGAAAACAACCCGGGATACAGATTTTTGTTGGGCGTGTGTTGGCTGCACACAGCGTAACATGAAAGTCAGCCAGGAAACAAAACAGTTATTTCTTATTTAAACATCTCAAGAATGGCACCTCAGGTATGGCTCAGCACACTTAATAAAGTTCTGATGCTCGTTAGAATTGCATGAAAACAGTGTTTTCCTCCCTGAAGGAATAAATCAGTCCTGCTGCTCACTGGCTCTGACCCAGGGTCACATTTATATTGATGGCTGCTTCATCGTCCGGCAGTCTGTTCCTGGACTGCACACAGAAGATGCAACTGCTCACAGTGACTTGAGTGACCTTGTTCTCTGATCCCTGAAAACAAGTTAAACTGATTAAAAACAGACACATCAGACAAATATACAAGACAAGACACAGAAGTGTCACAGCTTCATCATAGCATTATTTTTGACCAGCTAATGCTTTTGGTTCTATTGTAAATACTGCTGCATATACAACTTTATTTTTATCATGCAATCTCATTATTGCACAGATGATTATGCAAATAAAATAATAATGCAAATATCTATATGTGATCTAATTTATATAACATCACAGTTATATAATGTATATATGTTTGTTTTATGTAAATATAAACATATACAAGAACTGCTAAAACAATATGTGGAGAATGAGTTATGATAGTTCTTCTGTTTTGGCTCTTTTTACCAGAGGGCACATTTGACCTTTTGACCCTGGCCACATCTGCACTTGGAAAATGGCAGAAATAAATCATAACATAAACAGGACAAATCGCCACAAAATGGCCATGTGATGCACTTACACTGATGTTGTGATAATGCAAACAGGTCATTATGTGTAATGTGATGATATCAGACATGTAAGCCTATGAAATACTCTGTTTATCTGATATATCATCGCTGAAGTCTGACCAGAGCTCTTCTTTTGGGGTTAATAAAAATCCCATTTATATCTGCTCAGTCCAGCACTTTACCTGTTATTTGGTCCCAAAGGGTGAAAAGTATTCTGAAGCTACACAATATAATAATGGGAATAAGAGATTAAATGTAATAGTGACTCTACAGCAGACTAAAGGAGTAAAACACTGTCCTCATTTACCTGTCCAGTGTGATGACCCAGCCTTGTGCTGATCTGATAAACCCACTGCTTACCAAACCAATTATCAGCTCAAGAACACCCTGTTTCACATCTTAAACTGTTACAGTTATACAGTTAAGTGTGAGGGGTCATGCACAAATGTAACGTTTATAACTATGCCTATATGTCTGAGAAACTGCAGTGCTTCTGTAATCTTTAATAAAAGAGTTCATGTAAAAATCTCATGTTTCAACATTTCTTCTTCCATGGAACACAAAAGAAGTTTAGATGAGATTCATGCAGAGTAAACGGATAAACTACAAACCCTTTAAACAATGACAAAGAACAGCCCAAAATCTACTTTTATTTGACTTCTAATATGTTTTTCAGAGCTTAAGTGAATCCCTCCACATTTACTTGCATTGTTTTCCACTAAAGAAAGTCATACAGGTTTACAACAACAGAAGAGTGTTATTAATTATTAATGGTCACAACTTTCATTTTGGTACAAACTAATCCTTTATTACAAAGAGAACAAAACCCTGTCATATAATGAAAAATAATGCATGTCATATTTCACCTCCAGCTCTTCTCGTGCATCAGTGCTGGGGAGTGACAGTCCAATCACAGGCGGCGGGAGGGTGACGCACAGCAGCACCCGCAGCATCAGCAGCATCAGCAGCCTCCGCTTCCAGCGTCACATCCACAGCAGTTTTACATAGAAATACGAGTATAACATTTCACATGAAACTTTTAAAAGCAAACTGAGATTTGATATTTCCCTGCAGTTTCAGCATGCAGTCCTCTGAAAAACGACACGAGATTTCTGGACGGGTGCAAGACGCACCATGTGTCATACAGGCGTTTGATGCCCAAAGTTAAACGGATAAAGTCTTAAATATAATGGCCGTTTGCAGACTGCTGTCAGACGGATGGCAACTTTCAGCAGCCCTCCTCTGGACATCCGGAGACTCCTGCAGAAACTTGTAGTCATGTTTTGCATCAGCGTGATATGCGCGTCTCTGCTCTTCATGCTGCTGGGATGCTGTGAGTCGGTGGACAGATCCAGAAGCTCACAGTGGGTTTTATCCGGACGGGAAGGTGTAGGTGAGAACAGCAGCGGGTCTGGAGAGATGCTGGAGGGGAGTGTAGACAGAGACTGGAGCGCTGCCCGGCGGCTTCCCCGCGCGCTCATCATCGGGGTGAAGAAGGGCGGAACGAGGGCGCTGCTGGAGTTCCTGAGGCTTCATCCGGACATCCGAGCTCTTGGGTCCGAACCGCATTTTTTTGACAGGCACTACACACGCGGACTCAACTGGTACAGGTGATAATGGCACTTAACACACTGTACACATATAATACCACTTACAGATAAATGTTTACTTCTCTTACCTTTATCTTATGACCCATGCAGACTTTGGAAACTTGTAGTTCATCGTTTCTTATGTCTGTGTATAAAGGAACGGCAGCACTTTACAATCAGGGTCTATCTGTTAACATTAACTACCTTGATTGAAGTGAACTAATATTTAACAATACTAACACAGCACTTATTATTCATCATTTATGTTCATTTCAACATTTGTTTATAGCCTTAATGTTTGAAATCAAAAGTTCTGTTAACATTAGTTAATCGACTGAACTAACATGAACAAACAATGAACTATTTTATTTGCACTAACATTAGCAAATTTTCATAATGCTGTAAAAATACATTGTTCTTTGTTCATTTATGTTTGTTAATGTATTTACTAATGTTACTAAACAGACTCATATTGTAAAGTGTTGTCATTAAAGTGTGTTTAATACATTTATGTGAACACATTTTTACTTTATGGACAAAAGTCTATGAACTTTGACCTGGATGTGGTTAAAGTGAGAACAACTGTGTGAGGTGTACACACATACTGACTGAAGTACAGCTGCATGTGTGTGTATTATTTCCTGAGGCGTGATGTCAACAGAGCCAGAGCACAATATTCATAAAGCTCTGAGTGACACGTGCCATCTGGCCACTGCAGTCCACTGAAGTCTGTCAGTGTTAATCATCTGATACTGTTCCAGATGTTTCTTTATTCTCAGGAAACTCATGTCTCAGTTGTTCCAGCACTTCCTGTTTGAGACGCCATGTAACTGGATTTAAAAATGTCTTCTGTGATTTCAGCTTGATTGAAAGCGTCTCAGAGGAACTGACAGTTTCTGCTGACAGGGATTGTGTTTCTTTGCATTGTTTTAGCAAGATGAGCTACAGTAGATGTGCTGTGGCCTTGTACTGCTCACGTCAATGATTTGTTTGCTTGTCTACAGAAAAGTGTGACAGGTGGATCTTCAAGCCCATCACAGATTCTGTCAGTATCTTAAGTCCAACTGTTCAGTTTCATGGTTTGTCACGCTGCTTTTGAGCTGTTCAGAGAGTTGACAAAACACAGTTGACACAAGCAGTTGATTGATTGTTTTGTCAATTCACAATCGGTTTGCTTAGTTTATATAATCAGTCCTGCACTGAAAGACTCATTCTGAACACTTATACGGTGTCATTAGAAACATTTGCCTGTGAGGGTATTGCTTTAATATTCTTGTGTACATGCGTGTGTGTGACGTTAGCACACAGATGCCAGTGTGACAGGAGAGACAGATTGTTATCTTGCTGAGCAGATGGACCTCACAGTGTGACGAGACACTTGACATTATTGTGAGACCTGTCAATTGATCTTTAACCCGAGTTAATTTCTCCAGCAAACATAATGATGTGTGCCAGAGACTTTATATGGTCAAAGGGCCTATAGATCACTGACCAATCACAAGTCCACAATCAGACTTATAGAAGTCTGAAGGAATGGTGCAGTCATTCATCTTGTTATCAGGGGGAGATTAAATCTGTAGGTGTATGTGGAGGAGGTGAAGCCTGTCTCGCTATCCCAGACCTTCAATAAAATAAATAACAGTAAAGCTTGATTAAAGTCTGCATGAACCGGACTTAAATATGTATTCATAATAAACGTGGCAATACTTCATAAAAAAGAATAGTATATTTTGATTTGACTAAAAGATCTAGACAGGATGATGAATGTTTTTGTGCTATAGAGTTTCTTCAATTGACTGAGCTCAGTGTTTGACCTTGCTCACACCAGCATAAAACCACTTTGATTTAGTCATCGTGGATTCAGTTACAATTAGCAAGCGGTTTTATCCTGCCTGGACATAATCTCACAGAGGCTCCAAGTTCATGTTTCAGGCGCCAATACTGTCACTTTCCTAAGAAATCTATTTGCTGTAAGTCACCCTCAATACTGCCTGAGACAGATGAGTGAGATTCAACAGAGAACTGTTAACTGTGTGTGAGAGGATATGAAAGATGTCACAACATTAACAATCATCCACTGGATTCTGATAAGAGCTTTAAAACACAGATGCACAGTTAGAGTTTTTGAAGTCTTCTGAAAATCATCAAAATATTGATTGAAAACTACTAAAGGAAGCAAAATATCTGAACCAAACATTACAAGCCTGATTTCCTGGATACATTCTGTATTTAAGTAAACAGCGTGTGTTTCTAGTGAGTCTTTTTGGAATGTGAGAATAACGTTGCGTCACTCATTGTGAATGAGCGGAGATTTGATCTGCTGTTGTTGCATCTGATGTCATTACATTATGAGAATTCATTTGCAATTCATTGTGAGGTCTTTAAAATAATTGAATACCTTCGAGTGAGAGCCAGATCCTCTCTCTGGAGGTGAGGGACGTATATTTAAACATCTCAACATAATTACACTGCTAATCATAAACGAGTGTGTGAGCGTTGTTGTCCTCATAATGCAGAAATGAAGCGTGTGCTCGTCCTCAGAGACCTTTGATTTGTTTGAGGAATGAATTATTAATGCTGTCTGTCAATATCAGCAGAGCACCAACTTCACAACAGCATTTTTCACTACAGTCATCAAAATACTGAAACTGAAGAGAATGAAAACAGATGATTAACCTGAAACGTCATGTGTGTGTGTGTGTGTGTGTGTGTGTGTGTGTGTGTGTGTGTGTGGTGAGGTGGTGTGTGTGTGGTGTGGTGGTGTGTGTGTGGTGTGTGCTGATGTGGTGTGTGTGGTGAGGTGGTGTGTGTGTGGTGGGGTGGTGTGTGTGTGGTGAGGTGGTGTGTGTGTGGTGAGGTGG
>JAZGTK010001178.1:0-24197 GCA_036877625.1 Ambastaia sidthimunki | reverse complement strand
AAGTCAGCATAAGGTTTAGATGCTGCACTGGTAATTCACTCTCATTAGGGGTCTCAGGGGTGTCTGAGTCCCTGTGATGGATGTTTCTGGGAAGTGGACAGGACACACAGTTAAAACTGACTGGCCCTTTAATGGCCTCTGTATGCAAAGAAATGGATGGTTGGGCCCAGATGCGCGTGCGCACACACACACACACACACGCTATCTATTCTGTTATTGTGCTGTTTTTCACTTGTTTATAGTTTGTTTTATCATAAAATGACCTACAGGCTGCAACGATTTTACAGTCTGAATCTTTTTTGAAAGACGGTAATATTCAAATATTCAGAATCTTCTCAGTTCGATCAGTTTTTCTAAAAATAAAGAATCATCCTCTTCATTGGAACAGATTCATTGGAATGAAACTCTGATCTCATCCATTACTGTAGCTGATGGCCGGACAGAAGATGAGGTAATAGCTTCACATCTGTTTGTGCACAGCAGGCTGCTGATGAGGCCACAGAGCAGCTACAAACTGCACCTGCCACCCACACCAGCTGAGACCCAAATTACCATTACCCATCATGATCAACACAGAACCATTTGGTTTATTCAGTCAAATGCAGCCTCAGTTAGGGAAGAGCTCTCCACTGGCTGCTTTGGGCTGCTGGGATTGAAACACTGACTGATGTAGAAACAATAAAGTCATTTCAAAGCCTACAGAGAATCCATTTCTTACGTTCATCTTTAGGTTCTGTGAACATTTTGCACACAAAGACGAACCTGTGTGCTAAACCCAGACTGCAAAAATAACTGCCTAAAAGTTTGAATTACTCAATTAAAATTGTATTCTGTAGTATTTAATGTCAAAACACAAACAACTAACAACTATTTGTATACAAAGATGCATAAGAACATCCTGTGTTAAATTATAATTAAACTAAATATAAATGGCTTTTCAAATTTGATACATTTTTTAACAAGCAGATAAACAGATCAAACTAATTTGAAATGAAACTGACTAATTTAAATACACAACAAGACAGAAGGACAACTTTATATCTGCATAATGCATAACTGTACATATGTGCAAGAGAATTGTAGGAGAGAAGCGTGTAAAAGAAATCACAATATGTGTGAGTTGTAAATATGTATATAAAAATAATAAATATGAATGTGATTCAGTCATATTGAGCACATGCATCTAAATTTCTACTGTAAATATCAGCGGCTGTCAGAACTCTTGCATTAGCTGGAGGACAAAATCTAAAGTGCACAAAGTGTTCAGTACAAGTATGAGCCCACCACATCAGTGAAAGTGAATGAATAATTAATGGTCAGATGTAATAGACTTGCTGGCCCCATAACAGTTAAAGAGTGAAGTCTTTAATCTAAGTGCTTTCTCAGATGAAGTCAGTGATAGGGCAGAACTGCTGTTCTGCATTGATGATAGGAGCTTGTGTCACACAGAAACATGAGTCTGTCTCCTGACACTAGAGGCATCACATGACCATCTGAAGAGCCTGATGAACAGTGAGCCTTTGTCATCTCTTTGATAATATATATTAAGCTTTCTGTGTTCTCTGTTGTTGCTTTGGCTCATTACTATGAGACTATGAGTTCATCAGTATGACTGCTTAGAAAAAGGAGAATGAGATTCTACAATCTATAACGTTTGCCTCTCTAATGCCATCTCTGTTTGAAATATAAAATTGCAAGTCTCTTTATGTTGAAGGCAAATAAAGGCAAACTTACATTTCCCAGAAATCAGACCCAACAGCTGATATTATAAATCATTATTATAAACTTTCTGTTGAGTTATGGGTAAGATAAGGAGATCACTTTGAGCCATGATCCGTTATGTACTTGCACAATGTTTTATTTTTAACCAAAAACGTGTTTTGCAGCTGTTAAGGGCATTTATTACTATGTTTAGAAGCAAGAAGTTATTTAACTTCTTAAAGCTGGATAAATGTTTACCAGATGTAAGATGTGGGGATGTTGTGAAGGCAGGTGGGTCATTAAATCTGGTGGGCCTTTGAAATTCTTAAAACAAATGAGTCCCATCTGCCCACAGTAAGAAAGACACATGCAGTAATAACTGTGTGTGTTTGTGACGCTGTGTGATTGATGCTGTCTGACCGTGTGACTGTGAGGGTTTCTCTGCTTCAGGACAAAAGTCATGTCACCTCATTAACTCATGTTTGCTGGATCTCTTCTGGTTCTGGTTCTGGGGGTGTGAGGTGGTCTGGACAATCAATACCGTGTTGGCAATTGCACTCTTAAGTAAAACAGATCGTAGGATCAACCAAAATACACGATTGATGGTGGTAGAGGAAAGAAAGTAAACCTACTCTCCATAATTACTTTTCTAACTTTTCTCATCTGTTTTAGGAGTATGATGCCCAAAGCTCTCGAAGGGCAAATCGTAATGGAGAAGACACCCAGGTATTTTGTCACCCCGGAGACACCGGCCCGCATCCATGCCATGTCCCAGGACATCAAACTCATCGTGGTGGTGCGAGACCCTATCACCCGTGCCATTTCGGACTACACCCAGATCATCTCCAAAACGCCCGACATCCCCAGTTTTGAGAGCCTGACGTTTAAGAACAGAACTGCAGGTCAGATAAACTCTCTCTGGAGCCCGTTATACATCGGACTTTATGCCAAGCACCTGGAGCGGTGGCTGGCATACTTTCCGCTCACCCAGATTCATTTTGTCCACGGGGAAAGGCTGATAAGTGACCCCGCGGGCGAGCTGGGACGTGTGCAGGACTTTCTCGGCTTGCAAAGGATCATCACAGACAAACATTTCTACTTTAACAAGACCAAAGGCTTTCCATGCCTCAAAAAACCAGAAGGCAGCAGCAAACCCCACTGTCTGGGAAAAACCAAAGGCAGAACTCACCCTAAAATTGACCCAGAGGTCGTTCAGAAACTTAGAGAATTCTATCAGCCACACAACATGAGGTTCTACCAAATGGCAGGAATAAACTTTGGGTGGAAATGAGCATTTCTAACCATGAACACATCAAAAGAAACACAGTCATGCACAGCTGCTTTTCTTACAGGGAAATGTGTGTCTGCACAGCCGAGTTAACAGCTGATTAAGTTCTTGTCTAGATTGTCTGGAGTTGATGAGTAAGACTGTTGTTCATTAGGCGGGACAGAGGCGATATCTGCGGATCTCTTCATGATAAAGTCTTGAGCAGGTCACAGTTTTCATGCCTGTTTGTGCTTCAGTTTGTGGGTGAGTGAAGGAACAGAAGACTGATTCTGATATCAGACATTATTTATTGTGTAAGCAGCTCTTTACTGCTCTTGACATTATTTTGATGGTTTGATATCTTTTTTTAAATAAACCAAATAAATGCTTATGCATATCATGCATAATTTAAAATAAACTGAGTAGCATGAACACAATTTGACGTTGTTGCAGTTTTTATAATGAACGGAGACAACAGAAAGCACATTATAAACTCTTTTAAACCATCTGCTTGCATGAATTAGTCAGACATGGACCTTGTTAGAAACCTGTTATCCAATTATATAAAGTTATTGTGTAATCATTTCCATTCAGCTTGAACCCACAAACCCCCCAAAAACCCCAAAATCAAACTGAACATATATTCAACTTTTTAATGAAGATCATTGTTAATGCAAAAGTGATACATGTTTGTTCTTTCTAATTTGTCTTATAGGCTATTTTTTAAAAAGTCTTTTAAAAATATCGTATTTCATTACAACAAAAATTCATTTGTGGTGCAAGAGGGAAGTCTATCTGAGAGCTCCATATCGTGTAATAAAACCTTTTTTGCAACGCCGTAGAGACAAAACATGAGTAAAACGTGGTCTCCAGCGCCACCTTCTGGACAAAACAAAAATTCACAATAAAGATAGATTTGTATATTTATGTAAAGAATATTTCAGATTATAAACTTGTTTTATTATATTGCATTGTTCATATTGCGTTATTTCTGCAAGTCTTCAGACTTAATTACATCTACTTTTCAGAAACAAAACAAAAAATTTTTTTTTTAAAATAACCAACATACAGTAACATGCTGATATTTAGATACAAAATAAACATGAAAAGTCTGATATAAGCTGTCATGAATTTGACACCATTAGTCCACAAGTTTAGAGCACGTGTCAGTATTTTGTTCAGTTTAGTATCGTAGCTGTTTGAACATCATTGTAAAGTTTTTTTTTATCCTTGACATTTTATTGCACATAAAATGTAAACAACTCATTTGGCAGTAGAAATACTCAAAAACAGTAAATAAATTAATACAGGCATTGATATAGTGTGTGGTTTTAAGTATTTTCTGTAAATAAGGTAAAATATACAGAACATCAGATTCTGAAAATCTCAACTAACATAAATCAAATGTTTCTCCACCCTGAACACGACACAAGCCTCCAGTCTTCCACTGTGTCTTTAAAACTCTGTTTCCTATTGTTACACTTTCATCACAAACGTTTGCATGCTGCTTTTTTCTTTAGAAGTTCACCGTTACACAGTGACACAGATCAATACTATTATACTATTGTTAAATACTATTAAAGCTTCATCTACAAAAACACAATTCCCTCAAGTCTCTCAATTTTCATATACAGTGTAAAGCTGTACACAACATACAGCTGATGATTTCAAATCTTTTTTTTTTCACATTTTTTCAGGTTTCCTGAACCAACCACTAGGCTGTTTGGCAATGAGGTAATTCTGATATTATGATATGTATTGGGATACATTAGATGACAAGAGAGTTTGTATCAAATAAAGAGTTTTCAGAACTGTTTTTATGCTAAGGAACCAAGATCAAAACCACAAACAAAGGCTCTCAACGTAAATTTGATTATGAACATTGAAAAGAGGAAACATTCGGCAAACGTTTGGTAATGTTGTACTTAATCTAAAACAGCAGACAGGTTTCACACACCGTCTGGCTCTCTGAGTATGTGCGTGTTTGAAATGTCAAACTGATCCCTCTGGGCACATTTCACTCTTTATAATAAAGTAATTTATCCCAGTTTCATCTCCACTATAACTTACAATCACCATAAAATATCAGCACATTCACATTAACAACTGAAACATACAGTATTACCTCCAAACAACTATATAACAGAGTACATAAAAAATAAACAATATTTTAAGAGCACAATTATTACATCTTCAGCTCATTAAATAGTTGTTCATTATCACCTTATAAAGCCCAAATGAAGGCTGAAGGCTCTGTAGTGAACAGGCCAGCTTCAATCTATTAAGGACACACAATCTGTTAAGTACAAGGTGAAAGATGATTTTGTGTAAATGAGATGCCAGGGTTGTTGTACTGACTTTAACAGTATTCCTCTTCCTGTGGAGACACATTGAGCTCATTGAGGTCCAGGAATACTGAATTGGTGGAGAGCTTGCGGCCAGAACTGGACAGGTCCAGAAACTCCTCAGCTGTACTGGGCATGGAGCTGATGTACATGTCCCACACCTGCTCTGGAGATTCCAGGTCCAGCAACTTCTGCTTGATCTTCAGGTTCTTCTCAATGTTCTTCCGCTTGTGTTTGAACTCCAGGATAGTTTTGGTGTATCTGTTTATGGTTGTTACAGAGGATGCCATGCAGGCAGTGAACGAGCTCCAAGCCAAGCTGGAGGAAAGATCATGAAACATCAAGCATCAAACCAGCATCTACCTCATGTATCTACTTATCATGTTAGTTGTCCTTTGACAACTGACATCAGTTTTTATTGTCATAATGTTGCCCTCAAATAACTGTATTTTTAAATAGTATCAGTATATTATAGTAATTATAGTATTTTAACAATATAGTATATTATGTTAAAAACAATTGTATTATAATTATATATAGTTAGTCATAGGATGCTGGTTTTAGTTTAACCTCAGAAAACTGTGAATAAACTGCTTTGCACAATGTACCCCCCTCACCTCACAAATTCTAATATACTTATGAAGTAAATGGAAACTTATTTACTTTCAATAAGGATTTTTTGGCTAGATACTTGAAGCTGAATATAATTTTGACTCCGCACTATTAGTTTAATTGCTCAGTACTTCTTTCAGTCACTGTACACAGGTGATCAAATATGAATCAGATGAGTGAACTCACATATAAGACCAGCTGTAGTCCCAGTGTTGTGGTTTCCAGTCCTCAGGTCCCAGACTCACAGTCAGCTGGAATGCTGTAGTGAACATCATGTGTGCCACCATACCGAGAAGACCTTTAAACAAGACCACAGTCACGAGGCCCTGCATCAGGTCTTTATACTTTATCAGCACAAGGAGGCAGTGGTGCTGCACTACGGCAAATTATTAATAACATACAGGCAACATCACATAAGATTACAAATGAGTACATGATAAATGTCAGGTGATGACAGCAGTGAATACTGTACTGTACTGTACTATTTCATGCAACTCTTGTTTCTTATTTTGTACACCAATTATATATGCTGGTTTAAAAACTATTTACTGAGAAAAAAAAACAGAATGTTACCTTGAAAACTGCCTTTGCATTTATTACAATTTAAATGTAACTTGTGTGATGTAAATGTGATTACTTCTTTTGGTGCCTGATTAAAACAACTAATAAACATGAAAACATGGAACTCAGGACTGAATCTCAGGTGACACAACAAACTATTTATCTCAGTTTTTAAAATGACTGGCAGGGACACGCCACTCGATCACATGATCATAAAAGACAAATCGACTTTGTCAGACCATTTTCATTGATCCCAAAAAAGTGATAATCCCTCTAGAAGCCGGGCCAGTAATTAATTAGTGTTGATGTTGATTAATAATTCATTTTAATCTGGTTTATATGAATGTTTACAAATTCAATAATCTTGTTTGGCTCCACTGAATGTCATTGAGGCTGTTACCTCATCAGGCACTGGCCAATCAGAGGAAGATGTTTCAGGAATAATTAATGAGTGAGGTCTGGAGGTCGGGGTCATTATGGGGACGTGACAGGAGTGTGAGTTCTGTCCAGATGGCAAACGGCACATAATCAACAGCACATGAGTCAGGACACCACCTCATATTACAAACAAGGACGAAGGAACGTTACAGATTTTTTACAGCCACTAATTCCACATTTTTTGTTAGTTGCAAATCTACCAAACAAGGTGAATCATAAACAACAAATCAAACCAAAGAACACAGAGGGTTTCGGAGAACAGAGTTGTTACTTCTTAGGAAAGGCACTCAAATGTTCTCTGTCTCGTCCACATACTATCACGTGCATCTGAGCCCCTCTCTCACCTCACCTTCATGAGTCCTCTCTCTCCCCCGAGAGCAGCTCACCAATAAACCTCATGTCTCCATGACAACAACTACAGTACACACCAGCACCTTCATGCACACATCACCAAACACGCACACACACACACATGCACACAATCTATCTATGAAGAGACATTCCATAAACTTCTATTGTTTATATATAATAAACTTAATGTTATATTAAACTAATGCATATACGCATACTTCAATTATGGCAGTGTGTACATAAAAAATTATGTACATAAAAACACAATTAGTTATACGATTAAGCACATCAAAATTCAAAGATTCTAGTATTCTAATATATGTAACTTTCCATAGATCATCTCATGTTGAGCTGGTAAAGAAACAGCAGTTCTATCCTCAGAAACTAACTGAGGTTGAAGCTCCTTTCCCATGATGCACAGCTGTCATGATCCAACTCTCATACAGCAAAACAAACGGATGACAGTGGGCCACAAGTCCACCTCTCGATGCTAATAATTAAACTGAAATATGTCCACACAACGCACTCTTTGAGATGAAGTTTGACAGGTATTTTGGTTGGTCCTTCCTTTGCAAAGCCTCATTTAAATACAGAAGTGTATGTTTCATTTGTAATCAATCATTTATATTCTAAACTTACAAATGTAAAACTAACTGAAATGTGCAGAATTAAGCAATCTACAAGCAAGCTACATCAAATAAGCAAATAAGTAAATAAAAGTCTGGATGTTATTAAGTGATACTGATCAATATTCTGAGGACGACACGGATGCTGAGCCTGAGGTTTCTGTATGTTTGTGGAGAATAAACTGGGCTCTGTGTTTCCACAGAAATGCAAAGACATTTACCTCAGAGGACAGGTAAAGGGCGGCCTGCATGTAGATAGAATCAGATACAGCTGTTCTCTCTGAACACTCTTGCTAGTATTAGCAGCGGGCTTGACCTGGTTTTCATTTTTAAATTGATAAATTTGACACGACTGGTCCACAATATGTGGGAGCTAATACATCAAAATGATTCTGGTGACCTTTAAAGGGTAGATTGATGGACAGACACAGAGACAGATCACTCAAAGATCAGCCCTCGTAATCACTGTACAAACAACAATAATCAAACTGCAAAATTATTACATTTTCTGCAGGTAATAATGAATGTCATTTTTTTAAATCGACAAAAACATGTTACACTTACAATATTGGCCCTAATGTCCGAAGAAAATGTTTTATATTGAATAAAGGATTTTGTTATTATTTATCAGTTGTTTGGTAAAGGTTTTCACTAGCTGTTTGTTGTCACTGAGGTTTGTGTGTTAGTATTAAAGTTTACAGTACATGTGTCTGTTTAAAGCTTCTGCATATATTGTTGGTTTAAAAGATCCTCTTTTCATAAAGATTACAGTGTTGTAGTAATATTAAGTTATTTTGCTGAAAAAAAAATTCAAATAGGCAGAAAAAATTTGTAGCAGTAACAAAGTCAGACTGTTACCTGACAAGACAGTGAATATGGCAGCAAATGCATTCAGCTTCAAACCATCAATGACGTTTCCAAAATGACAGACTTCTATAGACATCAGAATTCCAGCAGTGGCCAACAGTAAGATGTAGAGACACTCGGCCACAATGCAAAGCCATAAGACACCTGTGTGTTTGACAGAGAGAGAGAGAGAGAGAGAGAGAGAGAGAGAGTTTTGTGTATCAGGGGAACAGCTGACAGGTCCCTCCGGACATTAGAGATGGAGAACTCAGGATCTATGGAGAGCAGCTTACAGTGAGACAAACAGCACCTGCAGCCACTGATTAACATGACATGAAGCTACAGACACTTACAGAGACTGACACCACAGAAGCACCAGATCCACTGGGGCTCGTTCAAACCTCACACCCAAACCAGACTCATGAGAAGCATCTAAACTCTTGCATGTATGGAGAGTATTGACACTGTGATTTAAAGGAGAATCAAGCTTTAGAAGAATGTAGATGCTTCTACATGTTTCAGGCTTCTTACAAAATTTAGATGCAAATCCCAAAGTGCACAAAACACACTGTGTGTAAAACCTAAAGCAGTCAAAGCTCTCTGTCAAAACTCAAACATTTTATCATTCATGCAACACATTTAAAGGTTGGGGAAAAAATTAACATTTATGAAATATTCTTCTACTTTGTTTAACCGCTAATAACCTCTACTTAGATTTTGCTGAGCTGAGTAACAGTTTCTGTGTAACCCTGTGACCACGAACATTAACTGTCATTATAACTGATAACTTTTGCCTGACATCATTTATTCTTCAAAGCAGTTGAGCTCAAGAGGCTGAGATGAAATGAAACATTATTGACATGTTCATATATCCACATGAATAAGAATGAGGAAGGCGTGTGATTGGTGGACAGATAAACATCACTCTTAATCAGACCGGACTGAATCTCCAGACACTGTGTGTGCAAAATATATAAATGAGGAGATTCCATTTCATCCACGACAGGTGACACCCTTTAGAAAACATCATGGAAAATTGTAATTCTCCAGAGTTGTGGATCAGGAATGACGGGACGTACCTCTCTCATGAGGTGGTGCAACATTTATGAAACTTCTACATTTCTCACCTGCAACAGAAATGATTTAGAAAAAGATTATTCAGAGATATGCTCAGAATTTATTAACTCTAATGAAATATTTACATTTAAAAAAAATGTACATTCTTCAAAATAGTATTGAATAGTATAAGTGTGATTATTGAATAGAATGGTTGAATAGAATTGAATAGAATACTCTTCTATTGTTGAATAGAATAGGATGAAATACTGTATTGGACTGAGTAATGGTGATGTGGGTCAGTGGGTTTTGAGGTGTTACTGTGATGGATTACACCAGTGAACTAAACCCACCCAAAACAGATGTGAGGCTATCAGTTTGATGTGGCTGTTTATCTGTTCATAATGAAGTTCAGAAACACACATTGTGTTGTTTTAATCGGTGATGGATGCAAGAAGGTTTGTGCGCTTAAACCATATTGAAGCACTAATCACATACATTTACATGATGCAGCAAATACAACAAGCGAAGTCACATCCTTACCGACGAGGTCGACGTTTTCCTCACAGGAGAACCAGATCCCGGTGTGGAACTTCCTGAGAACAAACTTATCCTCCCCCGTTTCCCACACATACTGCAGCAGTCTGCTGTCATTGAGCTTCGAGCTGTTGTATCTGATGCAGTGTGTTTGTTTGCCCGACACCGGCCCGGTGCACACGGGCTTCACAACTTTCCGGTTCCCGTCGCACCAGTAGCTGGTGGTCAGCGCGGACACGGCGAGTACCAGCGCGATGAAGTTCAGGCTGAGCGCCAGAGATGCTCTCCGCCTGCGGTCCATCCCCATCATCACAGGCAGAAGATCTGAGCGCTGTGTGCTGCGCCTGCGGTCAGACGTGTGTTTGTCATGTACAGACCTGCAGTCGGTGAGCGTGTGCGGGTCTGTGTCAGACTGACTGTGCGGGATCACTGCAAACACTCAACGAACCAAATCAGACATTTGTGTCAGCGCTTAAAATAACCCAAGAAACCTATAAGAAACGAATAAATCATTTGCCTCTTATTTCTCTGTGCAGTAATATCTGTGTTTGTGTTGCACGGATTACAGTATGCAAGTAGTTTACATGTATGATGTTTACATGAGGCATGTATGATTTACATGAATCTGTGCATGTCAGGGTGGGTTTCTTCACAAGCTCTTTTCATCTACAGTTACTTTTCTTACCATCGTCCCCTTTGACTTGACTGATGGGTTATTATTATAATGACACTGTTGTTTGTAATCTTGGAACAATATATGATCTGCTACACAAATACACTATTTAATTTCATTAAGTGCAATATTGCAGGTATTTATTTATTTTGCTTGCACTGTATTTTACTGTTCATGCACTTACGCCAACAAAATATTACAAATGTTAAAGCATATTTTTCAACTGACTCAGTAAAAAGACAAAATCAGTTTTTCTAACAGAAATATGTTTTATTTGAGGTAACAGTCTTTGAAGTTCACATTTTATTTTGTTTACATTTTTAAATCTGACCATTTGACTAGCACTTAATCCAGCTGCTTTATTGGTTAAATAGCTAATCTGTTGGTTTATCTGTCAACAAGGACACGTCAAAAGTATCTCTTGAAAAATGTTGGAAAAAAAAAAATGTTGTAATAAAAAACAGATTACAAGCTTAGCCGGGAGATTTTACATTCAAAAACATTAAACTGATGAGAACATCAACAATTTACAGCAGAAAGTTCAGATAATTTCATGGTGACTGGCCATTAATGCTGATTCAGTTTGAACCATCAACATCTTTGTCAGTCATAAAATGTGACCCGGGGTGGCTGAGAGTTAATTTAGTCCATCTTTGACATTTCTAAAGGATCATGAAAATGGTGGGAATGGACATTTAAATTTAGCAAATATTTAATATCTTGACACCTCTCTGGGATGTTTTCTAAATACATTTTCCAGTGTCTTTAGTGTGTGTGTGTGTGTGTGTGTGTGTGTGTGTGTGTGTGATTGCTAAGCAGACATGCTAGCTGGTGTATAGTGTGATTATTTACTTTCTAGTCCCTCCAACTTCAGTCTTCATAGTAAATAAAGTTGTTTTCTGTATGCGTGTTTTATCAAGTGTTTTATCAGCTCTGAGGAATGAGAAGGTTGGATGACAGCTTTTTGGGCGATAACAGAATCTTCTCTTCTTTAAATCTTTATATTACATTCAGCTTGCTTAAAAAATGTCAGCAACACTCTGTTAATCACAGAAACTAACAAATGCCTCTTACAATCGACTTGAACACTTCTGGCAATGCAGAAATGCTTCTGAGTTGCAGCATTGTTTCTGTAATTGTCCAGCACAGTTTACAAGCTATTTTGTTGTTGGTTGTTTTGAACCCATTGGCACAGTTTGGTGTCTAACATTTTTCTATCCAGAGACACCAGGTGAGTTTTGTAAGGGTCATAAAGTCTTAGAGAGCTCGTGTCCTCCATCTTTCACTCGCTGGAGATGATTATACAGCCTCCTAATGCTGCACACCTGTTATACTGATACCAGTGAAAAACATCTTTCAATGTAGCTCAAGGTCATAACAAGAGTGGAAGCACAAGTTTTTATCACCACATGGGAGAGATTTGTTATATATCATAACACAATAAGACTGTCAGATCACTGGATGGGAGAAAAGAGTTGCTATTGCCATGAATTTTGCATATTGTGTAATTGCTTCTGCTCTAATATCATCTGGCACTAGTTCTGATTAACAGAGTTCCCTGAAGGCAATAGTGCATTACTTACTCATTAACTTTGACAATAATGGAGATATTTTGTGCTCCTATCTGTGTCTCCTTCACAGCGAGCCATAGATCTTATTATTATGTCCCGCTATCATAGAACCTCATTATAATAGTCTTTCACTCATCAGTCTTCTAGAAATGGTGAGTTAGAATCACCAGATGGCTTCAGAGAATTCTGTAAAACTGAATTGAATATGAAACACTGTTATTGCATCACCACTGAGGCTAAATGGCTCAAGGTGACTTATTTTGATATGATTTATGAGTCACAGCAGATACCCACGAGACAAACAGAGACTGTTTTGTGTTTATAAAAGCATCATTCTCAAAGGTCTGAAAGGATAAAGTTCCTCTCAGGGGCTGCAGACAGACACAAACTGTTGCGTTACAGTGGGCCTCAGGTGGCAGAACAGGCTTCCCAATCTCCCAGATATTATCACAGTGGGAATGAAAAGAGTTGCTATGTCAGGTACAGTGAAGAGCAGAATTTAATAAACATCACAAAATGATGTTTGAAAATGATGTCAGGAAATGCATGTGTGTTCGGCAGAACACAATACAAATCAAATCAAATGAAATATGAAACAATTCAATTAAAATTCCTCCACTGAATTCCTCAAAATTCAGTTGTTTTATTTTATTGTACATCTGTTACTTTAACGATAATTGTGTTGAGGAGGTTCATTGTGTCGTGCTTATTAACACATTAACACTCTTCATACAGATACATAACTTCACATTTCCTTCAGGTTTTGTTAAATCTCAGCATTTTTGCTTCAGCTAATGACATGAAATAAAGTTTAACTTCATCTAGATGTTTGTAATGCAGATAAAAATGAGTTTGTTTGAGGTAAGTTGAAGTTGTAAAGTTTCCACAAGAGAGTTTTTTCCCTGAGATCTTTCAGCCTCTGAGTAAAACTAATGAAATTTCAGTCTGTTGCATCCAGAAATGTTTTATATAGCATTTAAAGTTCTTTATCAAAGTCAGTTCACATGAGGTTAAAATGAATTGCTCTAATAAAGGCTACTGCAAACGTCAATGTTATCTGATTTTAAACTGTCCCAGTGTTTATTTCTTTCTTTCTCTAAAAAATATGTTTGCAACTCATGGTTGAGTAAAATGTGGACCAAACTGTTGTAACCTATGATGTTGTAGTCCAGCCATATTAAAGCAACAGCATTTTCTTTCTTTTCCTTTAAACAATGAAATGATTATACAGCATTTTCCAACATTCATGAATAAAAGGAGTTCAAACTCTTGGTTAAATGTATTCTCTGTGTAAGTCACGCTGGATTAAAGTGAGAGTAAATAATTCATGTTAGCAGTGATGGAGGGCACTCAGTGGATTAAGGGGTGATAGAATGGCTGATATCTGAAGACTGATCACCAGATAAATGCTTCTGCAGAGACTGTGAACCGAGAAGATGTTTCAATGAAATGAAGCATAAATGAAACTTCATTATTTACTCAGGCTGATATCATTTCTGAATGCTTTCCTTTACAATGACAGTAATAGTGACACGCCTGTGTATAAAATAGCAGATGTGTTAGTGTAATATTACGTGTGTTTTTAATTTTCTTATTTGCGTGTGTGCGGTCACAGGTTCCAGACTCTTCACTGTAAAAGTCAGAATTAATCTATTATACGTCATATTAGGTAAATATTAGATGTTTTCTGTGTCATGACATCAGTATCAATTTGTTTATGATTAAAAAATTGTTTTTACATGAAAGGTTTTCAGTGTTTTGATGTTGTACATTATATTGTTATTCAAACATAAAACATAAGAGTAATTTAAAACATTTAATCTACAAATGCAATCTAAAACTTTCACCTCTCTGCTGCCATCTCTGTTTAAAACATCAAATTACAGTTACTTTATAAACTGTCTTACATATGTTCATGTCAAATGAAGCCAAACTGACATTTCTTTACTAACTCTGTTTTTAATGCTTTAATAAATAACGCATATTAATAAGATCACGTTGCTCTAGTTCTGCTCACTGTTGTGTTCATACTGCATGAGGTGATTCGCTTCTATAGATTTAGTTCATATTTTAAATGGTCTGAGGCCAAATGAGAACTCAAACAACGCTTCAATTAAAACTGTAACAAAAGACATTTAATGTGGGTCAAGAACAAGTGAATGCTGGAGGATGTGTGAGGAAAACATTCAGACAGATAAAACAGAGACACGTCAAAGACACACAAGAGACATCAAACCCACTGATCTCACAGGAAACCGTGACGACTCATGACAGATTACAACTGTCAGATTGAAACAGAGCAGCGTGAACTCTCACCCCCGGCGAGAGCGGTAACAGTCACCCGCTGAAACGCTTCATTTCACCAACTTCCAGAGGTCACGGCAGCTCCTGGTTACTGCACTTCATCACTGCAATGGATTGCTGGGTGTGTGTGTGTGGACAGAGGGGGGCTGCCGGAGACCTTTCATTTACTGATCTCCAACCTTCACCCATGCTGCAAAAACTCAGTGTCACATTGATCCACTGCTACCATACAGATGCTCCACAATCACACACTTTTACCATTTCTAGCTCGTACCGGTAAACCAGTTACTGCCATTTTCTTTTCTACTGGGTTACTGAGGATAAAAAAAAAGTACATCAAAGATGAGTTATTTAATGAGTTTACCAGACATCATTAAACATTCCCTGAGGTCAAAACACCATGACCCACTTACTGCTCAAGAGTTAAGGGACACAAGTCTACTTCCTGTTAACATTTCCCAACTTTATTTGAAACATTAACATACTTAACAGACCTCCGAGCCAAAGCTGCTGTTGCTAAAGTCATTATTAATAAAGTCAACTAACCTGAAGACTTTTGTAATTTCTTCTGGAACTCTAAAAATGCTGCTATTGAATGACATGTAGCAACGTTATAAAGTTTGTATCAGTTTTACATTCATTGGTCTACTTTGCAGCACAGCATCTAGAAATAACATTAAGTATATAATAAAAATTAAGTGTTTTCTCTTGGTGCAAACACAAGTCTTTCCCAAACAGATGTCAAGCTGTTTCAGTGCTTCCTGTTAGCATCTGTTTCAGATCATAAACTAAACTTAAATACTTTCATTGTTTACAAAGTGACGTGCAGGGCTGCCCAAGATGTCTCTGAGGAGAAATACAGGCCACACAGCACTTTCATTTATTGCAAATCAACTGTTGTGAGGTCTGGAGGATTTCTGACAGAGATGCTGTTCAATGTGCATGAGAGAAAGAAAAAAAAAGTCTACTCAGTGTTTTCCCATCAAGCTCTCTGAGATACAGCTGATGCACCGTGTCAGTGTGAGAGCTGGGCTGTTATTTTCATTACACATCTTCTACACACCCGCTGATGAAGCTCAGCCTATAACACTATGCTAACATAGTTTGATGACATCGGAGGTGAACTGTATCAATTCTGTGAACTTTGTCTAATACATTTGCTTGTACTTGCCACCTAAATTTTGCTGCCCTTGATGTTGCTGCATTTGAACTAAACAGAAGTTTGCTGATATGTTAGTATGTTGATCTGTCCAGTCATCGAATATAAAGGATTAACCCTGAGTGTTGTGGCACATGCTTAAAATTCTCTCATTGGCTGTACACTTTCAGGGGCTTAAGCAAATACAGGAATGCAAATCAGTGAGGCAGTTTTTAAGCCCTTTACTCTGGAACATTTTCCCTGGATCAAACAAGCCAAATTCATAATCATAAGGGCAGACAACACAGCTTGTTTTCATGCCAAATATCAGAGAATTAACCCAAACGTGTACAAAACAGTATTGATCCTTTACAAAGAGTATGCACAAATTCTTTAATATGTACGAAAATGTTTTCACAAATCTTCACATAAATCCATATCAATAAAAATGTTAATCCCAGGAAGACTTGTATTGCAAGTTATATTGTACCAGTAGTATTATAAAATACATGTTATTTGATGTATTATACATTTGAGCTACAGTAAGAGCTGTGAATATATAATGTAATATGTAAATATTTAGTCTTGTCTAAAATGAAGATGTGAATTGTGATTTGGGTGTCCTGGTCTGATACAATGAGGAAACCATGAGGAAAGAAATGTCGCTGTGTCTGAAGTAGAAACAGAAGAACTCAACAGCAATGAAAACTGACATGAAAAGCAACACGGTCACGTCTGATTTGAGTTTGTGCAACTGTCATGTTTTCTGATTGTGTCAGATTGTTGTCTGATTTTGTCAGTTTATCACCTGCATTATGCATTAAAGTAAATGATGACAGTTATAGGACCAAAATAAAGCAACTGTGTAGAATTTTAAAAGCTACTATGATGTTCAGTTAGTTTAATTGATTTATTAAAACAGACAACCATCAGTGGACAAGAATGCACAACAATTAGTGAAACTTAAAGGACCACCTGCTGTGTGCTTCTACCAAACTAATGAAATCAACACTTTAAACATCTTATGCAGGACACTGAGAATATATTGAAGCCACTTAAAACATTTATCTGGGACAGAAAACAATATTATAGCCAGTCTGTAAGATTACTGCATCTATAGCTGGTAATGGAAGCTACTGGCTCTTTTTAACACCCAGCAGACACAAACGTCCCAGCATTCAATTCATGTAGAAATATCAAAACTGTCACACAGAGGGATTTCTGGGATGGGTTATCAAATATGTGCACTATTAAACGCGGAGCGCTGAGCTCTGAATCCAGTTTGTGAGGATTATGTGAGACAGTTCTATTCACTGATCCGTTACAAAGCCGAGTTCTGTAATTCCCTGTTAAGCACAAAATCCCCCAACTGTGGCTTCCATTTGGGATCAATTCCACTTTACTGTTCACAACAGTGGAATGACTCTATTTTAATGGCAGAGTCTTGTTGGAGTTGGAGACGGTCTCTCTGAGAGCAAACAATTGAAAAAATGACTGCACTCCTCTACAGCCTTTATTATAAAGTCAAACACTGAACACTGCATACAGTGTTTCTGTCAGTGCAGTGACTGTCTCTGTCATTCTCTGTGTCACATATTGAAAATAACGTTTTGTACAGAATCATAAATCCTGCTATTGGAATTTGATTTGTAGGATATGTTGTATATTTATGCCCTACAGACAGACAGACAGACAGACAGGTGGTAAGAGATGAGAATGAGTCAATCAGATGTTTACTGAAAAGAACATGAAATGGAAGCTCTGAAAATGACCTTGTTCAGAAACTGTATTTAACACCCCAGATTTGCAGCATAATCTCATTGAATCTGATGGGCTGCTAGTTTGAAACATCCTGCAGTGTGTCTCTCAGATTTACTGTTTCTACTGTTTGTTTCACCTGCTAGAAACAGTAAAAATCATCTGGTGAGTTTTTGGTTCATCTGACAGTTTAGATTATTTTTATCATCTCCATCAAAAAGAGTCACCGAGTTATTTATCATCATTTTCAGTTCTGCATCTGGTGAAGAAACATGAATATACAGAAGAGAATTGATCATTTGTATTGACAGACTAATATAAAATTACACATAAAATACAAAATAAATAGAATTTAAAAATGACAAAAATCCTTTCCAGAATGTTAGCATTCCATTCCTCCCATTTACTGCTGCAGAATTCTGCTGTTTCACCATCAACAGAGGATCAAAGACATCATGTTATTTTCTCATCATCATTACTGACAAACAATTACACCAGTAATCTGAGATTCACCAGCCAGATGAAGCACTTTTACATTTACTGTACACAAAGGAAGTATGCCATAATATTACCATACCATAATACTGTATTATAAATGATGCTCCTTTCCTGACCAGAAACTAATGCAGGGTTCTGCTTTCAGAAATGTACATGTTCTGTGACATCAGATTTGCTTTTCCTGCCTGTTACTGTGACGACAGAGTTTCAATGTGTGCGTGTATCACAGAGAGTCTTTGATAGGGACTTACATCCTGTGAGTGTTTCAGCCCTATTAAAACAAGCTCATCATATTCCAGCAATTAACTGCCATCAGCTCACACAAACACACCACACGCCACTAAAGCTCAGTTTCCCCTCGGTGTGCTAAACCCACCCAGAGAATCCCACTAAAACCATTAAAGTAAATGAGCTAAAGGACATAAAACAAGCATTTAAACATCTGAGGCATATTCAACCAATAGCACAGTTCCTGTGTGGTCATGTTTATATACTTATTAAAATTCTCCATTTGTGACAGAGGAATTCATTAAAAATAAATGGTCTCCTCTGATAGTAACATTTTTTCACACTGTCTGCAGTTTTAGAATATGCACAAACAGTAAACTGTTGCTATTCTGAACTTCTTTTTACCCCTGAAAGAAGAATGAACATTAACCCACAGTCACATCAGGATTAGAAAGTTCTGCTCCGTCACATTACAGCTTCTCTGCTAATGAGGGAGTCTGCAGGCTTGATCTCTTACAAAATGGACGCGAGTTATCCAATTACTGTGCTAATCACCCACAGAGACACCAGACGCCTCTGATGTGTGTCCTGACCCACCAGAGGATCACATCCCTTCCTGAGAGTCAGTGTGAGCAGAGCAGAGTCTTTGTAAACTGAGACATTACTAGTCTTTAGTACTACAGCTGTTTCGCTTGCATGACAGGCTCTGATTTAAACTCAGCTACTGAGTGCCACAGACATTCCAACAGCAAATCAATAAGCTGCCATTTCTGGGGGGCTGGAAGAAAGACGCGGCTCAGAAATGACCTGCTGTTGCCTCCAGCGTTCATCATCATCATACACGGTCCAAACCAAGAATTCAATTTTTCTTTTATCCAGCATTTGTATCCTGGCAGACATGAACAAATATTGATAGATGGGCCATTAGAACACAAATGTGCCGTATCTGCTGAATGCTGACCAGACCACAAACATGCATTTCAATTCGACCAATTCCTTGTAGTCATACAGTTTAATGGAATCAGAAGCAGTTGAGGTGGAATGTGGTTTATATTGGGATGTCAGAAGAAATGGGTCCCGCCTTTCCAACCCCAAATTCAGTTTGATAAGTAATATGAATGCATTAGTTTCTGAGAAATTCTGTCTCTCATTTGAAATATTCTGCAGGATAAATGTGGATCAGACTCAGACCTGAGGCGAGTCACATAATCACATCACACTAATAAATTAGATTTCACACAGGAAAAGATGATTCCATTAAGCTGCCCGGCACAATCAATTTATACCCGTTCAAATTAATAAAGAGATTTGAAAGTTCAATAACATTGTTCCCTGAACTCAGCCAGACAGAGATAATAGCACACACGTGTTTCTCAGCTGCTGTCTGAGATCTGCTTCAGTAACACAAAGCCAGATTCAGGGCAGCCGGCCGGTCCATGTTGTCATTAGTCTAGTTTAATTAAGTGACAGATGATGTTTGTACTGTAGCTTAAAAACATGGGAGGTTATTTCTGTTCCACGTGAAAGTTCTAAAGCTTACATTTAATCCTAAATATGAATGATTAAAATGTTAACTGGATTTTATTATTTGTCTTTTTTGTCTCTCTCTCATCACAGGGCCCAGCAAAATATTCATGTGATGTGAAGAGATGATGGTTCTGCAGACACATCAGATCAAAGCAGAAAGATAACTACAATAAAAAACAACAACCATCTCTTTTAGCTGTTTCAGACTCCATTCTCATCATTACAGTGGTCAGTTTTCCATAAAGCTGAATCCCACCTAGTGCATGAATATTCTAATACATTCTTTATAGAGGCAAATGGACAAAAATCCACTGTTGTGCTGTGGACTCGTTTCAATGCTCTCATGTGTGTCAGTGCTGTGCTAACATCCCTTATGGCTTCAAATCATCTTATTTGTTACGTGTAAAGACAGCAGGGCCCCAAATCGCTGATTTACCAGAACTCACTAACTGAAGAGCATCAATAATTCAGCTTGTCAGCCGGTCCCAGTGCATCAGCTGTCCACTGCAGGTGACGCCCTCACAATGAGTTTGAGAGGCACAGATAACACACCTGGCAGAAAAGCTGTTCTAAAGATATGAGGAAATGCAGAGACGAGACGAGCTTTCTATTTCCTGTGCTCAGGAGAAAAAGCCTCCACATTACCTGCATCAGTATTCAGGTGTGAAGGCTCTTAAGGAGGTTAAAATGATCTCATGAAACATTAATAAACTTCTCTCAAATATTACATGCAGGCAAAATCATTTGCATTAGAGCTTTAATACAGAAGATTTGTGGACTTAATCTGAATTTGATTCATTGGGTTCATTAAGATTCATTCAATCTTCATTCATCTCTAAACTTTTAGTTATACAACAAATATTGTGAAACATTGGTTAGAGAAAGAAATAGATTAGAACATATAGATCATAAGCCCAGTGATTAACGCAGGACATGAGCAGTGTGAATGGAATAAGAAAACTCAGGATTATATTAAACCAGGATTAAGACTGACACAGACATTAAGACTTAGAATTTCAAGGGCAAGAGCTCAGAGAGGTTAATGAAGAGTTTCAACTATCCCATCAATACTACAGGTGTATGTGAGCAGAGCAGAAGACACGCCTCCCGCTGTCAGACCTTTAAGTGTGAGAGTTTGTAAAGTGATGAAGTCAGAACACAAGGTCAGACACTTTTCTGCTTTGTCCTGCAAAAATACTTGCACAACACATCTGTGATCTATCTTAATCAAATGGTCTGAATCTTAGAAACAAAACCTGCAGGATGATTATGTTTTGAAAAAGTGTGTGTGTGTCTGTGTGCATGAATTTTAAAGAGCTAGAAGATAATTAATTGTGTGTGTGTGTGTGTGAAAGAATTGTTGATTAAACTTACATTCAGATACTCAACATTAAATGCCAAGACATAATTTACTGCGATTTGAAGCAGGAAATATTAATCATTCATCAACAATTGACACTCAGAATAATTGCTGCATTTGAATTATTCTCTCTATGACAATGTAGTTCATCTAAACTGAGAATTCTTTTGGCCCAACAGTTACCATTTGAAGTTGAATTTTCTGCCCTGCACTGATGTTAGTGGCAAATCACACCTCGTTTCATTCATGACAATTACTGTTGTCTCAATGACACACTCTTAAAATCTACTTTCATTATTGATTCTTGTGCTGCTGTATCCAAGTGTGGCTTTGTTGAGTTCATCTGGCCCTGTGCTAAACCAACATACAAAAGCACACAATCATGCCTCTGACTGGAAACTAAATTACTGTGACCCTGGTCTTCCCTTCTATCAAAATAATTCTATTAAATATTCACAAAACCACAGGCACAAACATTTAAATACTTCAGTGAATTTAATTTTGACTTTATTAACAGAATGTGCAGCAATTCAAACTGCATGAATGAAAGTTGGTTACAAAAGAGAAGGAGAGTCAGTTTTAATCTCTTGAAGTCAACTGTACATGTTATAATGGATGTGAAAATGTCAGTGATAAAGAGCATATGTAAGGAAAAGAACAAGCCTCTGGTAAGTCTGCTTAGATATGCAACAGAAGTCCTCTCTGAAGTGATTCTCTATTCACCGTGAGGCTAAAGAGACAAGCGGCTTTAGGGAAATTGTAATTGATTAAAAAAGGAGCCCAGCAGTCAATAGACCGACACCTTCGTCATTGTGCAAAGAAATGCTGCATGCTTATAATTAGGCCATTCGCTTTCAACACCAGCATGTTTCCAAAGACACGAGCAGCTGCAACACTGCTAACAGTGAGATGCAAACTACTGCAGGAGAAAACATCTGCACAACGTTCATCTGACATGCTCAGTTATTCTGTCAGCAGGAGGATCGGTCATCAGGTTGAGGCCTCCGGGCAGGAAACTGTGTCTTTATGACACGATGAGACCCTCCTGGGCAGATGTGTTACTGGAGAATAAAATCTATTCACACAAATGACAATAAAAAGACACAAATGGGTATTTGTACATTAGTGGCAGACGTCAGAGAATGCGACACGAATGACGTCAACAGCAAACAGCAGCTTGAAAAGATTTATTAAACGTCAGGGACGTTTTCTCTGAGGAGGGCAAAAAAACTTGAATGAGATAATCATAGTACAAAAAATAAATAAATACTGTGAAAACGTATCGTTTCTGTACAATAACACTGTCCAACAGCAACACCAGAATAAAGTTTCAGAGGATGAATACAAGAAGGGTAATTTCAATATAGTGGTGAAATGACGTCTGATTGGCTGATTGCCTGTCAATGTTAAAGTGCTACTGTATAATGTTCTCAGCTGAACTGATGGAAATAGAAAGTACAGAGTAAACAGCATTGAATCATGACATCACAATATGTGCTCATGTTTAAAAGAAATGAACTTAAAATGAGGTTGTTTTGGTGACTCAGTGAAACGAGGTCGTTTTGGTGACTCAGTGAAATGAGGTTGTTTTGGTGACTCAGTGAAATGAGGTTGCTGTTGAGGATGTGACCTTCAGAGCAGAGGATTAAGAGTTTGTTGAATAATGATTCAAAAAAATTAATAATAGTTGCTAAAAATAGTAATTTTATAGACAGTCTGCCAACTGAAAGTTACTTTACAAATGCATGTATTTACTCTCAGGGTGTCTGTACACATTAAATGTTCTGTAGCAGTTTGACTTGCTATCACCCTCCACAATCATCTTTGGGGATCAGAATAAAGTTACAGGAAATCTTGAACGTCACCTTTTCTCCAGTTCTTTAGCATTTATGATGATGTTCCTGCAGTTCTTTCAGATGTTTGCCTCCAGTCCTTTATTAAAAGTGCACTTGAATAATGTTCACTCATTCAAAGATTTACCCTCAAAGAAAAGCAGAGTACATCTGATAAATGTTTAAAATGTTCACATTAGATAAAGACTCCAGTCATGCAGGTTTTGTGATAAAAGCTGATTAATTTCATATGGTGTGTATGACCGTATACAGGCTGCAGTGTTGATGTCACATGACAGTCACATATTATTCTATTTATCTTCCCTTATCCCTCGACTGAATTTAAATTCAACCTATTTTTCCTTTTTAACTAAAGTTTATCCTATTTAGAGCAAGATTCAGCCATGAGTTGATGAGTTGAGAATATTCTTCAGTTTGAAATCTGCAGTGAGAAAGCAGTGAGGTCCTCTGGGTGTGTGTGATATAAGACTCGCACCAGTTCAAAAAACCAGAAACACTGGAAATCCCATCACAAAGAGAATCTCCTGTCTGCGGTTAATGAGACTCTCTCACACTTAGAAGATTGTGTTGCAAGTGAACTTTCTCCAGGTTTCTGAGAAGGAGTCTCAGATGATGAAGAACAGACAAATGCTGAACTGTATGCTGATTAAAACCCTCTTTAATCTCAAATATATTGTGGCCAGTCTGGTGACATAATACACAATATACACAATATAAACCTTAAATTCACAGTCAGTTTTGTGAATTAGAAGGAATGTAACATACAATGCTTTGAGTTATAGACTGAATGTCAAAGTTGTGTCTTATTGGTTGTTTTAAACATAGCCATGTTTTCAGCTATAATTCTCTGGATGTGTCTGTTTGAATACTTATTGCATCTGCCAGATTTAAGTAACAGTTTACTGGAATTTTCCACATTTAACATAAGTCAACAGAAAAACTAAAAT
>JAZGTK010001177.1:0-43838 GCA_036877625.1 Ambastaia sidthimunki | reverse complement strand
AGACACGCAAACTGTCACAGAGCTAATACTTCACACTGTCAGCACCACAGATAAAAACTAAGCCCCAATCTTTAAATGAAGTGTGGTAACAACTCAAGTGCTTGTATCTGAATCCTATTTGTTTTCTAGATTAAGTCAGCCAGCTGATGCAGATATTCTGCCATTCTGAGTGGCAGCCACACACACATCTTTCTCCAGCATATCGTAATGGAAATATTCTTTCAGTTTACAACTTGGTTGTAAAACCAACTTTTATTGAAGTCATTAAGAAAAACTGCAGTTCTACGTGCTGCAGAAATCACCCAAAGAGAGAGAGAGCACAAATAGACAGAAAAAAGAAAAACAGAAAAGTTAGACTGGTGCCCTTAAAAGGAGATTGCACAAAGCCTAAAATGTGTCTGCACTGAAAAAGACTGGAATCAAAAGAATTAGTATTAAATGGTATAAAAACTTGTGGGCATTTTTATTTTCAAGATACATCATTTGAAGAATTCAACTAGCCATCTATCACTATTTTCATTTTAGTTTTTCAACAGTTCTGTTAACCTTCTGCAACTGCTTTTCAGGAACCTGAAACGGAACATCTAAACAATACTAAAGATAAATGTACATAAACATAAACATGTAATATTCATTATGCACAATAACATAAATCACATTAAAATTATTTTTTGCATTATAGCAACACCAGGATCATGGGATTCATTCCCAGAAAACAAACAAACTGATCTTCACTGTGAAACCCTCACTGTGAATAAAACATGAGCCAAATGCATAAATGTAAATATGGCCCTTTTATAACAGCACACTGCAGGCTACCCTCAACAAGACTGAGAAAGAGTATTTCCTTGTCATTTCAAGTACAGCTAAATATCCCCTTATCTGGTCCTGCTGGCTGTAATTGGGAAAAAGACTGTAAAAGGCTGTAATTGAGAAACTGAAAGCACACAAACATACCCACCCAGTGGCATGAGGCACATCAAAGAGCTTCATGACTTTATTAACTCAAATTGACTAACACACATTCCCAAACCTCATGCATATTCAATCAAATTTTGAGACAACCAAATGTTTCTGTCATCAAAATGTCAGCGCCTCCCACTTTCCATACAACAGAAATGCATAGAAGTTGTACTTGGTTTAGTATAAATATGAAATTTTAGGTCCCTCTGAACGCTAATCAAAAAGATGAATGCAAGCGTTACAGTTCAACTGTAACACGCATATAAACCAACTAAGTTCAGAAGTATAAATGCGTTTGTATAAATGCTTCTCTATCAGGACAGAATGCATAAAGACAACATGAATCCAGAGATTAAGTCACACACAGCACACACACAGAGAGAGAGAGAGAGAGAGAGAGAGAGAGATACACCTCACAGTGAGCTGATCAATAAACCCTCAGTTATGGATCAAGACTGCTTTGATTTCCTGAACACTTACATGACCTAATTAATGCTGCAGTCCACACAGCACGGTATAAATCACACACACAGATCTGCCTCTTAAACTCCTCACATCCACATTACAAGAAAATAATGTGCAACTACAGAGTCGATAAATCAAATTATTTAAAAAGACAAATAAAACACAACGTGCCAAAAGCCAGCATGCATTCATCTGAGAAAAGACAAATGAGGGTCTGTTTCAGTCACACTGGGGGAGTTAATTCAGAGTGACAGAGAGTGGGGTGTCTGTGTTGTGGGCAAGAGGGTGATTCATTGTGACAGACAGCATTACATTGCAATTTCAGACCAAAGTGTAGAAACCAAGAAACCACTGAAATATATTAAGCGCACACAAACACACACACACACACACAGAAGATGAACATCAGTATATAATTTGTGTTGCAGAAACCGAAAGATCAGGCTATACTGTTAAAGGGATCATTTTGTTACCATATGGTAAAGAGACACAAAAAGACATGAGAGGCTTAAAGTGAGAGAGAGAGAGAGAGAGACAGAGAGAGGATTATCAGACAGACAGAAAAAGAAGACAGAACAGAAGCTGCTATAAGTTATACTTGTAATGTATAAAACCTATTTAAATATACCAAATATGGCTGAATGAAAGGTTTCTCACTGCTGGAGGCAGAAAATAAGGCTTTAGTGACAAATGAGAAGAGTGTTTTATCTGCCCCTCAGTTTAGCACTCAGGATCACAGCAGAGCTTTAAGATCATGATTTGTGAGTATTACAGAACAGACCGAAAGGACAGAGAGACGAACCAAAAGAAGTGATAACAGACCTTCTTCAGGTTTAGTAAGAGCGAGAGTGTGTAGTGCTGAAAGGATGTAAAACTATTTTACACTCCTCTAAACCACACTCCCTTTCTCTCTCTCTCTCTCTCTTTCTGCTGCAATACTCAGTACAGCAGTTACACATTACTGCACTAAGATCATCGGCCACTAAATACTACTGCAGAAATACTTCCCAGTAGTCACATCCTACTTCTACAACTAGCCCAGCAGTCTACATCAGCTAAACATTACTGCTGCAATATACCACAGATGATAAAGTATTACTACTCCACTATGGTTACATTCACATATCACTGCAGCAAATCTGTCTCTGACTGTTAAACGCTACTGTGTCTTTAACGTCGTGGGAACGTTCAGGATTATACAACATTGCGTTACACCAGAGACATGTGTTGCCAAGTGACAAGAGATCCTAGAAGGCCAACCTTCTAGAAGGCAGTAAATCAACAGGCGGGGATACCCGAGCAGTCTGTGGCGTGTCCTGTATCCTAGCAACATGCTTCTGAATCACTGCCCAAGGTGTTGGCTGGAGACTGACTGACCACTGGCAACACAGTAAGTGTAGATCATGCATAACTGTTGTTAACAGAGAAAGTATCATAACTGCAACAAAAGAGACTTGGTCAACATTACAACAAATGACACAAATCTGAGGTTATTTTTAGCAACAATCCATGTCATTTAGGTCTAGCAACTGATGTTCTAGCCAATTTCCAGCACTACTCCTTTTCATAACAGTTTCAAAATGCTTTATTTTCCCCCTTTTAATTATCCCTTTTTTATTTGTTTAATCATTTAGTCTTTCCCACATTTTTCAGATTTTCCCCCGAGTGCATTTTCCACCTTCCCTGCATTCCAGAACAAATGGTTGTGGTTTCTCAACATAAAATGTGGAGGAATTGAGAATGTGAGCTTTTACTCAAGCTTGGAGAACCGTTTCCTCCTGAGACTAAAGTGGAAAAACTTTCCATCACAACAATGACACAGCGGACAGACACAAAGCATAGACATCACACAGCTGTCCCACATATATGCAGGCAGATGACTAGCATCTCCCTGGTACAAATGGCTTTCAGCATCTTGTTAGTCAGTGAATAAAAGTCTTTCATCAGAGCTTCACTCTGACTCTGCACTGATTTGCACACATCACTATGCAGACAACAGTCTGTGCATCTAAAACACTCATATATACAAAAAGAGGGAATGTCTCAAAATGTCTTAAAGTAAATTCTAGTATCATTAACTCACCATTATGCTATTCCGCATGTAAATTACTTTGTTTTTAGCTGAACTTAAATGAAGATTCTTTAAATGATTTTGATTATATATTCCTTCAAATTTATGATGAAAAAATATCTTTTCATAGGAAGGCATTTTTCTCAGCAGTGCCTTAAGCAACAGACATTAGTGCATTTCTGCCATACCAATATCTGACAGGATCACATCTGGAATACCTCAGGGAGTGTGTGTCAAAGTTGAAGAAAGCACTTAATTAAATACACCTCCAGGGGCCAATGTCGTACCTGAACCTCACAGATGTCAGAATTCTTCAGTTGAGTAAAGAAATATTTCCCTTGTGGAAAAGTGAGTGACAAGCGTGTTGTCGTGATCAGAAAGGTAAACACTCTCTTAGGAAATCTGCAAGGCATCAGTCACCTTACACTGTAGAAAGTGCTCCCAAACAAATCTAGAGGAATTCTGAGCAATTGACCTCCATGTAATCCATCACCTTATCCTTAAAAAACTGTGCCACAGGGATGTAACCAAATATTCAAGTCTGGGATCAAATGTAAACCCTTAGGAGTCGCTCACTGATACCATTTTGATCGACCTCTAATGTAAATATGATGTGACCCACTTAACATACAGGTTATACAGTTTAAGAATGTGAAATGTAAGCTCAGTGCAACACATCTCAGTGCAAGACATGACAGAGACTTAAAACATTTCACAAACATTCCTTAAGCATACAGAAAACTGAGAGAGCAAATATACAAAATGCAGAGTGATAAATTATCCATTATCCAAAGTCAAATGATAGAATTTATCAGCTACAGGAACAGGAACTATATCCAACAGTGGACATGCATCACAGAGATGTACTGTTATTTTTTATTGTTGTGATGTGACTCCATTTACCTACAAAGCATTAATGATAGACATTATCTGTCCATGATCCAGCTGCACCTGTTGGATCAATACTGCCTATGTGAGCACTTACTCTTCTTTATATGACACGATAACAGAGCTTCAAATCCCAGAACTTTCATCTTATAATGATTCTAAAACTGATGTGAAGAATTAATTTGAGTTAGCTTAAAGTTGTTGATTGGTTTCTGTTGATTAACATATATGAAGTGTTTGTTATGTGCTTTTAGTCCACAGGTGAACCCAGAGTAATAAAATTGCAGAATAAAAACTCACTGCAGGTCATAAAAAAATATATATTTATTAGAAAATCAAGAAATGTTTGCAACTTTTTTGCACTGTACATTTTTTATCTTGCACTGTATAATTTTTTTCTTGCACTGTAACTGTATTTTTTCTTGCACTGTATTTTTTTGCACATAAGTGTATTTTTTTGCACATAAGTGTATTTTTTTTTTGCACATAAGTGTATTTTTTTTGCACTAAAACATTTGTCACTTTTCTAAGAAGCATAGTACAAGTTGTCTAGTTTAGCAAAATGACGGTGAAGTTCTGCTCTTCTGGCGACAACATTGTTGTCCAGGCCCATTTTAGTGAGTCGAGCGCCCTGTTGTCGCTCTTGCTGAACTGCTCTCTTCATCTGCTCGATCTCCGTCCGTCTCCAGGAGGGGATGGGAGTCGATTCCTCTAGAGTGGATTTGGAGGATTGAACGAGAGGTCTCACTGAGCATCTTTGGTGTTGACCATCGGGCTGGCCATAGGGGTAGACCATGGACGACTCATGTTTCTTACATGGGGTGAACCCTGGCACCTCAGGAGTACGCTGAGAAGGTCCACCACTCTGGTGTCCATCACTGCTTTGAAGCAATGTAACATTGTAAAAAGCGCTATATAAATAAAACTAAATTGAATTAAATTGAATTGAAACTGGACTGAAGCAATTGTGAGCTTTACCCGTTCCCGCTCACTGACCCAGAGTTAAGATGGCTTGTCACGTCATCTCGTCTGCAAGGAGGTTCCTTGTTGATAGAGTGCTTCATGGTTCCGTCTCCATAGCTGACCTTCTTATAGCGATATTTGTTTAGATTACACTTGTTTCCCTTGAGCATATTTCTGCACCTCTGCATTGCAAAGGACAGGAAGTGCAGCTCAGGTGAACAGTGCAGCTTCCGTTTTTCAGAATCCTGTGCATCTCTGGGTCTATCGTTAGACCCGGTGAGAGCTGTTCTTTTAGGATTCCTTTCCACGCTCAGGTCCCGCTTTCTTTTTGGAGGTGTAAAGCACTCTTCAATGTCCAGGGACATCCTCTCACGGAGCACAGCTCTGTAAGAGAGGTGATAGTCGCCTGCCTTGGGAGAAGCATCACGCTTAATGTACTTATAAGCCATATTTGAAGTTTTCAACCGTTTGTCCAAAGCGCTGATCAAATTTAACAACCAGACAGCTTCAACAACTAAACACCAACAGCTTTTGTTTTGTGTTTCAGGCAGTCAGTAACTAAGTTAGAACTTGATGACATCACAATACATGGAATTCTATCAGTTCTCATGGGCAGCCAGTCTCTACAATATGGCCGTTCATTTTAAAGAAAAATAAACTACTACCATAAAAATACACCTAATCCTCTAAATAAATCAGATTTTTGATGTTAATAATAATGTATTAGCTTTGTCCTACTTAATTTGTAATGCTACATTGACTCACTTCATTGGGCCAAATTTGTTGTAAAAATTACATTACAAATGTGGCATATTTAGAAGTTTAAAATGGATTTGAATAATTTTGACATTTTAAATAATTTATTTCAGTTTTTTTACATAGTTTGGGATTGAAAGCCTGGAACTGGATAAAACAATAAAGCCATAAAAGGCATTAGAAAGTAGCTAAATAAATGATGAAAACATGGAAAAACAAACTTTCAATGTGATCTTCATATAATAAAATATTGCTTAAAAGTTGAACTCTGTATATAATAATATAATATATATTATTAATATAATATACAATATTATATTGATTGTAATATAATAACAATCAACCCCATAGATATAATTGTAACTCATGGTTTAAAGGTATAAACAAGAAAGATCATTTGATCCATACATTATCAGAATCAATTAGGTTGAGAAATATAAGTACATAATCTGGATGTTTGTTCAGCTACAGGTTCTTTTAAAAAAAACTCTTTGATATTTTTTGCACACTTTATTTAAATCTGGCTAAAATACATTTATACAATTGGCAGGTGCGTTTATCCAAAGTCAAATTATATAATTTATCACTCCAAAGTCAAATATAGGAAAGTTTAGGTGTAAATCGCCGGCCCTTCCCTACACGCCCTCACAGCCTCGGGAAACGATAAATTACCGCCGCGAGCTACGTCACGGGCCAACTCAGCATTCCAGAAGCCGGGCGCGCTCACGCACGCGCGGGCGCGCGCTTTTACGCACACACTCATGAAACAGGCTGGAAATGAGTAGCGGCACGCGAGAGACATGCAAGCAGTGACAACTCACCATTTCTTAGTGCATTCCACCATCAGTTCCTGGTAGGATGCGACGAACTGGAATTTGGAGGCATGTTTCCCAACACGCTGCAGTCTCTTCCACACCGAAGCCATGTTCTTCCCCTTATTAAGGAGCTGACAGTTAGTATGCAATGCTGTCCCGTTCTGACACCACTCCTACAAATCCTGTTTTTGGAGCTCTCAAAAGTACCAGTCCAAATTCGGCTTGTGAGCATTCATTGATGCTTTATGGGAATTAAAACGGGCATTAAAACGAGGAAAAACGTTGATCATTCGTCATCAAAACATCAGTGTTGATAAACGCAGATCAGCGATGACGATTTGATAAATCCACAAGGGCGACTGACAGCTCTCGCATAGCTCATATTGTACAGTAAATTCCCGCAAATAAACTCCTGCTCCGCATTATAATCCAGTATTCCTCGCTTCCAGGTGTTCCCAAACCTACAGAGGCAAAGAGGGAGGTGGTTAGCTCTCGGTGATAAAAGACTGGTGCACTAGAAGCTACAGGAAAATTCATCTATCAAGCTTTAATTGCTAATCTCTCCATGCAAACAACAATATTCGTCAGCCTTATCTGATCATTTTACCAGTCTGTGAAATCAGTGGCCATCCTGCGTTTAACGGCTGATTAATACCAGCAGAAGAAATTTCTTTATCAGTAATCTGTGCATGCCAGAGACTAAACGATAGCATCAGGGCAGAGGAAAGAGATTTGGCTGACTTTCCTTAACTGTGCTACCATATTTCATAACACAAGTTACATTAGACTGTCTGGGTCAGTTTTCAAAGCCCTGTATATCGTCACTTGACTCCCATTTGATTCATCAGATATTAATGTGTAACACACAAAGCAAAAATTGTGAAAAAACATGTTCATATGACAGATATGACAGTTGGGTATCAGCAACAAACCTTATGAATAGCTGGATGAATAAATTATATTTATTACAGGTTCACTAGGAGTTCAAACCTTTACTGAATGATAAATATTATTTTTTCATCATGCTCGCTGTTGCTCAACTGTTGCTGTTCAGGAATTTACGACCAACATTCATACAAGACTGTTCCCGAAGACTTTCCCAAACAAATCCCATTCTCGTGTGCATACTATAAAACGGATAAACTGTCAGATAAGCTGTCAGATAAACAACACTGGCACTGACTTCAGACAATAAGAGACATTTACGTCCAAGTGGCGGTTATTGGGTTAAAGAGTGTCTTTTAAAGTCACGGTGTTTTGGAATTAACTAGCAAGGTAGCTAAAAAGGTCAGTACAGGTATCAATAAACACACATAATAACATTAACCTTTATCTTTGTGCAAATCATAAAAACGCATTTCAGGAGTCTTGTACTCACCGGGTAAATAACGTCGCAGCAGCGTCTGAACGCGCCCGGTGCGGCGGAGGCGCGTGGCTTCATTCAGCCCGCTAACGAGCTAAAGGACTGGCTGGATATTCCCATAAAGCTTCGCTAGCAGCCTCTGCTAACCTTAGCCGGGCGAGCTATCCCAGAGAAAACGAAATTCCTTGAATACTCGGACGTCCGGGAGAGCCTTTCCGACAAGGACCGAGGTTCGGTTGGGAGGAGTGAAGGTTTTCCCGATCAAGAGGAGTAAATTACAGCGCTATTTTATATTCAAATACACACTCAACATATCAAGACTCCATCATTTTCCTGCCCAATCCCACATTCAGTTAAACATCTGTGCTGTGCCTCTGGGATACGCCCCCACACGTCTTCCATTGGCTTCCGGTCCATAAATATTTACATATTCATGAATTATTAACGCTTTTGTTGCCAGTAAGCGTTCTCATTGGTCAATAGAGACATCTTTCCGATATATGTTAACCCACCCGTGTGCGCAAGCAAACTGAGAGTGTTGCAATGTAAACATTCCTTGTTTTAGAAATAAAAACATTGTCTGTCTGTCTGAATGTTTAAATACATTTCTGATATATTGTTTAACTGATGTCTTAATATATTTCTGTTTGTAACATTATAATTATACAAAATAGCTAGAAATTAGTACAAATAATATCTGGGAATTATTAAATTAAATTACAAATGTAAAGTACAAATGTAAAAAGAAAAACGTGCATGCAAATGTGTGTGAAAAAGAGAGAGAGTTTCAGGACACATTCCACTGCCAAATGGCAAACGCTAAAAACATCTATTGATCATAATTTACGTTTCAGGAAACTTCACAGCTAATCAGTTTTACGTCTGTCTATTACCTTAAGCCTTTGAACACAGTCCATTTTAAACAGTCCATTTTAAAAGATACAAATATTTTACTTCAAATAATACAAACTTCATTATATTCATTTATGTCTTAAGTCACCAGTTTATCAGGAGCTTGTCAATGTTCATACATCAGTTACAGGGAGACACATCATGAGTCAAAAATGCTTTGAAGCTGAAAAGATTCTTGGAAATAAAGACAAACATGGGACTGTGTGTATGTAGAGGGAGGGGCTCACGTAGAATGTCGGTTCTTTAGCGTCCTGATCATTATCTTGAATAAGTGTGTGAGACGGGTTTCCTCCCTGATGCAGAAGTATGTGTGTATCGCAAGATGTAAAGCTGTATGAGGGTGTGCAGGGCAGAGAAGGGAATGTTTTGAGTCTTCAGACAGTTGATGCATCCTGCAGTGTCATGGTGCCAAGTTCTCCTCTGAGCTCTTGGATAGACCGATCAGACTTGCCTTGTGCCAGACAGGGATTCAAGAAGTCTGAAGATCAGATTGTGCTTTTTATGGACTGCCAGCACTTCAAAACATGTGTTAGCTAAACATTAAACCTCTCAGGCCGCTGTTCTGAAACACAGAAGCTGCCAACACCATCTTGTAACAGATAAGCTGGAAAGTGGGAAAGGTTTCATAAAGTATTCGTAGGAAAGTAGCAAGCCGTGAGATTTTATTTTAAGATAGAAAACGTAAGTTTAAAACCAAAATGGAACAACCCAGTGGTTTTACTTCTAAGTCACCTCCACCCAGATGCCCAGTTTTGGCATGGCAGTGATAATCTGCAGTTTGTCTATGTATCGACTTTACTTTCTCTGCCTTCCTGTGTGTGTCCCAGTGGTAATATGAGTGTGTTCGCTGGCAGTGAGATAAGCATGCTTACTGAAAGTGAATCACCCCTCGCGCACGGACACGTGGGCACAGCCATGGGTGAAGACAAAGAAAGAACGGTGATGTCACACATAATGGAAGCTTTGGAACATCAGACTGCAGAAAGAGACATCAAGAACCTACAGAGCCTTAACACGTCCATTATGGGTAATTAAAGGCATTATATACTTTCTATTGAATCTCATGCATCTCATTCTCATTATGATAAAAATTGATTTTTGCAGAGTGCAGTGGAATAAATGGGAGTCCAACATTGACATATTAATGATGGTTTATTTATTTAAATAATGTATACAGACTTAAAAAATCTAAAGTATTTTTGCAACTTTTGTTGCAAAAGTACAAAGGACAATGTAAACTATAGCACAGAGTAGCACAGACTTTAAGAATGATCCCCTTAAAAAAGTAAATATACATGTGAGGTCATGATTTCAAAACCAAACATCTTCTCCAAAAATAATGCCGTATTATATTCTTTTATCTGGAACAGTTGGCTCCCCTTTGAGTTGCCAAAACACAGCAGTTAAGGGTATGACACCAGCCATTGTTGTTTGGCACATATTACAGAGCCCTCTTGAGACCACCAGAAGGTTTTTCAGGGATTCCCAGACACCAGCAAGACCTGAATCCACAAACACACCTCTGAGATTTCACACTGCTAGGTCACATCTGGAGGGGGGCATGCAAACAATGTGTGTTAGTTTCAGTACAGATTAGATTCAGGTGTGTTTGGTAACGTTTGTGATTCCTCATACCTAAACTGATTCTATGGTATATTTTCACTTTTCTGCTCCAGAACTGGATAATGGAGAGCAGATGGGTGTTTAACTAGAAGCAGACAGACATTATCTGTCTCTGTGCTCTACTGCATTGCATGCGTGCATGACTTAAAATCTAGATCAGTACAAAACGTTGACTATATGTCATAATGTTTCAGACCAGCTGCAGACATTGTTAACATATGCTAACAATAAAGCTACTTATTTGTTTGTGGAAAAAAGGGTTAAGAGCTAATTAACATACAGGCCAATTCAGTGCTGTATGCTGTAAGGTATGTGATACAGACACTCAAACTGACCATAAATTGCCCTGAGAGATAGCAGGAAAGATTTACATTGTGTGTAATGTGATGTGTTTTTCTCTAGTCTGCTGTTTTCCTGCAAAATTTTTAGAATTTTGCAAACTATATATGTTGCATATACATGTTTATGAGGTATGTGGCATTTATATATATTTTTATATATATTTTACATTTGACATTACAAATGATGCATTTCATGTATTTTATTATTATTTATGTTATTATTTATATTAAAATGGTAAATATAAGATCACAACTAAGTTTGCATTATGTCTGGAATGTGCAAAAAACACTACAGATTACTAATACTAATAAAGTTCCCAGAAGTCTTTGCAACATGCCTGCAATGATAAATGTTTATAGGGGAATATGCAATCGCGCATTTCACATAAAACATTTATTACGTCAATGAATGAACCTTACAAAACAATTTCTGTCTTGTAATAGTTGCGCTGTCTATATCACATTTATCTTTTGCAGCAGTGCATTTAATCTGCTGGTAGTATATCAGAATGTTATAGGAACAAGCTGTTATCTGCGAGCAACGAACAAATATGACATGCACATATGCTCCAACAATTGCTGACTGCCGCACAATAAGCTTTGGTGATTTTCTCTGCCCACAATGCAAAAGTGCAGAAGAATGGAATTCTGGGAAGAAATTTTGAAGAGGAGGCAACAGTGAGTGTGTCTGTTTATAATAAGGGTTTTCACACTGGAGTGCAGGGGCGTAAGCTGAATTTGACTCCAAAACATGGACAGGCTTACAGGCAAAATTACATCTGATATTTTTATCTGTTTTGGAAGAACATACAAAAAACATAAAAAAAAACATTGGCTAGACAGCTATTGCCCCTCATGCTCTCAGTAATATTTCACAAAGTTGCATTGAGAACTGCCCCAGCTAACAATTTTAGGTTGTACGAAGTTTCTGTAACATTTCCATTAAGTAACAAAAAAGTTAAAAATGTTCTATGAACATTCAAAACATTGAGTTTTCATACATTGTATTAATGTTATTGCTTGGTTATAAAAACATTGTTTAAACATTTTTTAGTTCTGTTAAATTTTTACATTTCACTAACTACCTAGAAGTACAATTTTTATATAGATATATATAACAAAGCATGTTACTCCAAAAACGTTTTTGAGAGAACTTTAAGAGAATATTAGCCAACATTCTGAAAACATTCTCTGTTAGCTGGGGAAGGCTTTGAATATTAACTGAAGAGAAAAAGAATGAGAGAAAAAGAGAAAGAGAGAAACAGACCTTTGACCATGCTGCAGCTGACATTAAAGCAGCTTGTGATATAAGGAGAAAATCAAAGGGGGAGGAGATATCCCTGCTGATATGTCCTGTAGTTAGTCTGGCTCTGTCTCATTGCTTGCAGGTGAAATAATAAAGGCCTCTGTGGAACTGCTGTATATAGGGTTGGCATCTGAAAACAGTGCTTTGGAACTGGTTATTGTAAGGGTTTGAACTGTCTACAGCAGAGGAAAAACAGTCACATTACAGTAACTGGAACAGCACAAGTTAGTGCTTGTGAAGAAATGTGTCATAAGAGTCAAGACTGACACCAGCCCTGAAAAGTGTTTATGCATGTGTGTGTGTGTGTGTGTTTGTTATTCAGCACTAAAGCATGAAAACCATGTCAGTGGGGAGAAAGCAGCTACATATCCACCCACACACACTTATTCCCTCTTATCAAGAAATGTAATGGCCTAAAGGAAACTCACACACAAACAACCAAACCTCTTAATCAATTTCTTTCTATTACAAACACAATTCCTTATTGCCATCATGAGTTTCAGTGCTAAATTTTAAAGGCAGGCAATTTTTTTCAGAAACATTTTTGGTTATGTTGGTTGTAAGTCTCTTATCCTGATAGATCTTACGTTTTTAAAGCTAGGTTGCTATTGCTGGCTTCTTGCCTAACCTATTTTTAATTGCAGTTACAAAATACAGTAAAATATAATTAAACAAAGAACCGATAACAAACATAGATGACAACATTCATTTTACAAAATCCATCAAAGTCTTTATGACGCTAAACAATTCAAAACCTTAATAATAATAATAATTTATGCCAGTTGATTGTTTACTGCCTTACTAAGACAGCAAAAAATCTAATAAAGCTTAATTACAAAATACACAAATAAATATATATTTACCTTGAATTAAAGTGGCTGTATTTCTTTCATGGAGCGTGTGCTCCATGTTAATACACTGTAAAACAATTCTTCTTTAACACAGGCCTGCCAAGAACAGAACTTTTCCAGTCCTGTTGAGTTTCCACAGTGAGAGCAAGCCTGGCAACATCATTGAAGACAGAGAGAGAGAGAGTGTGTGTGTGTGCGGATTCTAGAATACAAGATGCAAGTTATACAGAAGCCATGTTGTAGTTTTTCAATCATCTAGACCTCTAGAATCTTATAAATAATATTACATAATTACTCATCAAGATGTTGGAATATTCTAAGTCTGTGAATACTTAATGCTTTAGGATTAGAAGCCCTAAACAAAAATCTGTTTCAATAAACAAAACTGTGTTTCACTAAAGTTTGTTTGCAGTGGCTTATGTCTGACTTTCTTTACCATCTTTACCAGGAACATTTGTTATGTAAGTCAAAATGACTGTTTTTCTGTAGCTCTTTTTCCACCAGACTTATGCGTCAGAGGAAGCATGGAGTGATTATTTTATTACTCTGAACAAACAAAACACTTTGGGAGATTTAATAGCCCTGATGAATATCTGCTGTCTTTCTTTCTTTCAGACACACAGACAATATCATCAGAGTTCAGAGTTCTTGTTAAAATGTTAACAAAATTCACTTTTAGAAAATTTTTTAAAATTCACATTTACAATTTCAACATTTAAAGTCTTTCTCTTCTGGGTAAATAAACCAACATATTAATAACTCATCCTGCATTTCTGTCCAATCAGATGCTCTCTAGAATGACAATGCCCCTCCCCCTATACCTGCAACCAATTACTAAGTGGTTGTGTCATGACTGTGGTGTAACTAAAGCATAGAATTACATATATATGTAATATAATGTATGTTTTTATGAACATATAGTCTGATCGCCTATAAACGTAACAGCACGTCTCATCTCCAGAAGCCACGTCTGAAGTATTATTGAAGGTATCATCTCTGTAGCACAAAGAATACTTGGAATTACGGATGTGTCAGATCTCTATCACTACATAAAAGAAACAGTAATAATGATGCTTGAGTTTAAAACAACACAGCCAAGTGAGAACTTTCCAAAGGACTGGCACACGCTTCAGTCAGCTGCTGCAGTAAGATCTGACACGTGCATTCCTCCTTCTGTAAGAACTTATACACACAACGGACAGGTGAACAAATCCGTGTATCACAACGCATCACAAACACAGATCAGAAGAGTGAAAACCAGCTCTTAAATTCCAGTGTGTCTAGCAAGTGCCAAAAAATTCTAAACTGTCACACTGCATGCCAAGAAAAAGGAGGGGGAGGTCGGCACTTCTGGAAAACACTTCTGGAAGCAAAATGTGCATGAAAGGACTTTGTCTTTTCTGAAATCTCCATTGAATCCTGTCAGAGCATCGGGGCACAGAGCCATAAAAATAATCTACAGCCCCGGATCTTTCACAGTCCACTACAGTCTGTCTTTCTGTACAGAGAGATCCTTCAAAATAAAAGACAATCTGGAAGCAAGGAATGAAAGACAAACATGAGGAGATGATGTTGGCTGCATTTAAGAGAGTGGCTTGGCAGAGCTTGATTCACTAAAGCCAAGCTAAAGGAAAATCAGCACTTGCTTCTCTGTTGACTGGATTTCTGTGCTTCTTTTGTTTTATTTCTCCTGCTCATATCCATAAATGGCCATAAATGCTTGGCCTGTATCTGTGTATTTGTGTGCGTGGAGGAAAGTAAAAGGTGATAATGTTCTACACACTACGCAGACACCTCATCTTCCTGCATTCAGTTACACAAACACAGATATCCCATTGCATACACACACATTTAATTTATTCCCTGAGGCGGTGAAAAATACGATTGTAAAACAGTGTTACTCTACTTCCCTGACAACCAAAGCAGCACCTGCAAATTCCTTATCAACCAACTTACCACAAAGACCTTCTGTTGGTCTTTCAGACAAAATTTCTCACCAACACACCTCTCCTGATCTGAACCCTACTGAACAGCATCCATCCATCCCAAGACAGAAGGTCTCTATGGCAACCTCTCACCCAGGCTCTTGATTCATGTCTTTAGGGATGAGGGGAACAGTAAAAACTTGGCAGTAAAATCACTGGATCAACAAGTGTAAAAAAACTCCCCTTGAAATGTGCACAGCAGACATTATAAATAAATGCAGATTGTATTCTTTAAATTTATTCTGTTGTTTACCAGCTACACTGAAGCTACACTAAAATCTGAACATATTTAGTTTTTTTACATTTTCCTACCAAAGATAGCACAAAAACTTCAAATGTACAATGTTACCCAGCAGATAAGAAATGACCCAAATCAAGTACAGAATTTAAAGGCATGAATAAGTGTGAATATGATTTAGTGCTCTTCATTGTACAGAGGATTTGTAAAGTTTAGTTAGGTATGAAAAATCTGTGCCCTAGATCTTTTACTGAACCACAGATGATTTGTGAGCACCCCATAATTAAACGTTGGGGTGTTAGAAAAAAATTGTGCTGCATGTTGGAACAAGACAGTTTCATAGAACTGATCATGACAAAGCACTACAGTAAATCAGCACTACAGTAAATCAGCACTACAGTAAATCAGCACTACAGTAAATCAGCACTACAGTAAATCAGAGAGGGCGACACTCAGTTTTCCCTGGAAGCCCTGACTGAGCGCTGGACAAAACTCACTGCAAAGCACCGAGATGCCCTCTGCTGTTTAAAAAAAGTAAGAACACATGTTTAGTAATCTGTACCATTATGATAACTAAACAAGGGCACAGACATGAAAAAACAGTTAATAACCTCATAAAAAAAGTCATTTACAGCAAACTCTGGAAAAGATCATGTGATAGTAGAACTCAAAAGAAATGTAATTGAAAAAATATTTAGAATGTAGCAAATATCAAATCAGTTATGACATACGTACAAAACACATCAAAGTTTATTCAATTTATTATAAGAATGAAATCAAAAAGCCAACACAGACATGACAAAAATGAACAGAAATGTGTGCATTCATTTGCAACAGGCTGTGACAAAGATACTCAGAATTATGAACAGGCACATTTTGGTGGCAGCGAATCAACATTTCACCGAAGAGGTATTGCGACATGCAAAAATAATAGCAAAGGCATATAAATATGTGGACAATATTACAATAGGCCTCTGATTTTTGTCAACTCATGATTTCAAGAAACCCACTTGACTGCTCTAAAAATAATAAGTTCAACAATTCATAATATAAACAGATTTATCTTAAAGACCCAATAATATTTAGCTAACACAACTATAATTTCATTCCTGGAACCGCATTATTACAGTTAATCCTCAGACTGACATGACAATCACCATCAAGCTTGTATATACATATAAATACATATAAATACACATTAATACACACATACAGTAACAACAAACTTAGCACATGAAATAATGTTGACATTCAAATGTGTTATGATGGACATACGCATGACCTTGAGGCAGTAGCAACAAAACACCTAAATTGCTTTTTTTAAAGGGTTATATAATACACAAACATTACAATAGTGATGAACTGGAGTTTTTGTAATGTTATGCTTCAACGCAGAAATAATCCATCATACAACTGCCGTCAAACGGAACAGGATGCAGCAAAGACATTATCTAGAAAGTTCTGAATAGGTCAAGAACTCAGAGGTGTGTATCAGAACCTAGTAAATACCAGTGTATAAAAACTTTGTGTATCAGCTGAATATGTCTCAATATTTTAATAAATATGACTTTTGCACTATTTCTGAATGCATGTAAACACTTTGTTTCTCTTACCAAACCTAATATCAAGTAGTTAAACTGTGTGCTTGCTTTGCCATCAGCAGACAGATTATAAAAAACAAACATGCTTATGACCCTCATTCCTCACAGCTAATCGTACAAAAATGTTAATCTACAAACATGACGCAAGTCTAATTTTCATCTTCAGCAAACAATAACGCGGTTTAAGACATAAGATAAACTTATTTCTTTATTATTATAAAATTAAAAAAAATTATGTGGATGGCCAACAAACTTGAAGTGGGTCTAATTATGATTACCAGGCCACTTATTGTACACACAACTAATGATGATGAATAGCCCCAACTAAAGCAATACGAAACATGAACTACCACTTGACTGGCAGAACATAATATTTAAATATTTAATCAGGCTTATGAGTAATAGTGCATTTTTGGTGGCAGGTTATGAAGGTTCCAGTATTTCATTCAAGAAATCCTGCTGTAGTGTTAGTGACCAGCAGGGGTCACTGTAACACTTGGGGTCAATTCAGTAATGGAGCGAGTCAGCGGGCAAGGTCCTGGCCTTTCTGACTTGAACAAGAGGGAAAAAATGACAATACATTCAAAATAGTGACAACTTAAATCAGGGTTGGAAAATTGGCTTCTGAGAGCTGAAAGCTGCTTGCATTTAGCCAGTCAATACGGTAAACTAGGGTTTTTAAAATGGAAACTTAAACTAAAGCACCCCACAACTTTTGCCACTCACTCTCAACCTTAATATTAGTTACTTTATATTACATTGTAAGGTATATAATTTACAAGCCTGATTTTTAGTAATCAAAAATCGCTGAGGATTTCAGCAGGGTGGCTATCCTGAGACAGTTTCATTTTTTCCAAAATAAAACTGCATCAGAGAGGCACAAGCATTTTAGTCATCTTTACCAGCAAAGTTTGCAGCATGTGACCCTATGAATAATGAAAATCACAACCTGCAATTGATTGTCTACTTGCAAAAAAAAGATTATGTGGAAAAGGCTTAAATGCATAAACTGTAAAAATTAAAGGCACCATTTGGAAATCCTTACAAAGTTCCATCAGTGTGGCAAGAACCATGTCTCAAGAATCTGTTAACAAGCAGATGCGAGATGCATCTAAACACCTACAATGATGACGGTTACTGGAGAAAACATTAACAGGTTTTTAACAGGAAATGAACTGAAAAAAGAACTGAAAGAAAGATTTAAGACTCTTATAAAGGTGTCTAGAGGGTCTTTAAATGGTTCTGCTAGTGTGACAAAGGGATTCTAAAATGGTGCTCTCTTAATTTTCACAGTGTACATGTCTTAAATGTTCATTTTAGCATGATTGAACAAACACAACATGCATCAACATTTGAACTAAACACACATTGTCATAATGTTAAGGTGTCCACTGGCAAAGAAAGCAAACAAATCTCTTAAAATGACCAACAGACATTTCAACGGTTAATGTGTACTGACACCACGTCCAGACCAGCTGAACTGAATTGCCCATAATCCCATTTTTTCCAGCATTTCTGACCTATTCACCAGTGTTGTCAACAAAGCACTGTTTAAATACTTGTAACATTATTAACAGAAGCTGCCATTGCAATACTACTGCATGTGTGCAGCCACTTTGACCCACATTTCAGATATATACACCCATATGTAAATAACTTGATTTCTCTTGACCTTAAGTAGGTATGTACAAGGCAACAATAACATCACAATAGAAGAAAGCAACATTTTTAAGCTGCCAAAACCTGGATGAGCAACCATGAGTGTTTACTGACAGTTCAAGTCAGAGTCGTTCAGCCAGGTCCAGATTTTGATCATGTGTTGTGGACTTCTAGGATGGACCAGCATCAAGCCGTTGTAGGCACAAACATTGTTGCGGTACTTCTCCTCGATATCAAAAGTTCTGAAGCCTTTGTGCTTCTCAGGAGCAAGGCCCAATTTCATAAGGCACATACCTGTGTAGACATCATCAATGGGGTAGAGTGGCACCTGCCTCGAGGCATCATGAAGCTTCTTGGCCAGCTGTCCCGAGAACAGGTAACCGCCCCCACCCGCATATGCAGGGTACTTTCCGATAAAAACACTATCTGGGATGTAATACTTGACCTTTTTGTCCCTATGTGGTCCAGCATTGGTAATCACATCCCCTACAAACAGTTCTTTGGCTTTGGCATCAGACAAATTGCTGAGGAATTCTATAATGCGATTGGTGTTCACAAAAACATCGTCATCACCCTTGAAGATGTAGCTAGCTCCAGAACAACGAGTGGTCAGCCATTCTAGAAAAAGAACCTCCTTGATGGTAAGGTTGAAGAACGTGTCCCTATAGTCCCATTGAAGAATATCCTTATGCATGGAGCTTTCATGGTGGAGCATCTGGGAAAGATCAGGAAAGTGGTCCTCTGTGGCGGCGTTACCGAGAAGAAACACAGTAACAACCGTCCTGTTGGCCACACGACCAACTTTGCCCCAAGACTCACGGATTGCCTGACGTCGATCAAAATGGGGGACTAAAGATTTAATTGCCAGGAGCAGGAACGGTTGGTCTTTGCATATGTCTGGTTGGTCCACCACGATGGGATACGTCCTGCACCGCATATACAGCAAAAAGTCTTTGAAGCGATCTGGAAGAGAATTGTAATCCTTAACTTGTGTGATTACTCTGAAATCTGGCTCACATGAGTCTTGACTATCAGTATTGTTTAGCCAGTCTGGAAGTTCCTCAGTGGTAATGCTAACGTTTTCTAGATTGTGGTTGTTGATGTAGTTCAGCCGTTGTTGCTGGCGATTCCAGTAGGCATCATATGGAACATCTTTTGCCCAGAAACGCTTTGACGGAACCAGCAGCTTGTTCTTGTTGCCATCACCCTTCCCAGTGTTACGAGAGACCTGCACCACGATGAAGATAAAGACCATTGTCATCATCACCATGACCTTCACTTTCCTCCGAGGCCCCTGCATGGTGCTGAGACTCTCCGCCTGCACAACACAGACAAAAGACACAGGGAATATATGTCAGGAAAATTTCAGGCTTGCCCAGGTTGCCCGTGTATGGTGACCTGAAGAACAAACAATAGTTCTGATAGGAAAAATAGCAGCTTTAAGATTTACATCTGGGCTAGCTAGCAACTCCAGTCCTGTTTATATATGTCTGCTGAGAGTTTTGCTCTCTTTCATGTTATTATGTTATTTGCATGCTTTTTAGCACAGGCCTAGCAGTTCTCACAAGCTTTTTATTCCTAACCATTAGTGTCTAAACCACAAAGACAGTAATGGCAACCCCATCTACGCTCTGTTTGTCTCACTACAATAAAGGAGACACTCTTCAGTCTCTAAAGATTGTGGTACTTCTGTCCCTTTCAGAGAACACTAAGAGCAAGAGGAAAGATGAGGTTACAGCTAGCTTAAACTGCAAGAGTCAGACTCTTTCTTGAAAAAACAAGAAAATACAGCCAGAACGGATAAGGAAGGAAAGGTAAAACAGACATATGCAGAAAAAGAAGGACAGTCCTATTAACAGTTGTAATAGGTTTAACAGCATGTCCTAGCATGACCCAAAAAAACACAACATAAATAACAAAAAAAGAAAAAACATTTTGCATCAATGTTTTTCAATGGGTTTGTTTGCTATTACATGCATGAGTACTGCATGCAAATAAACTTCTTTAGACACTGTGTGCTGAGAAGACATCGGCAAGCGTTTATATCAGCGAACACAAAGATGTCTATTACTTGAAGGAATTGACCCCATTTCAACACTAAGAGTGTCAGATCTTCCAGCTGATTCAATTTTAGACGAGCTAAAATTAAACAAAATGAACCTCTTTAATGTTTAACTCAAGCAAGTGTTACAATTTAAGGGCAGAGTTAACACACACATTACTGGAGTTTAAAGAGTTAAACAGTGTTACTGAAGATCTCTTACAGGAAAATGTATTTAACTGGCTGTTAAACTATAATTACTAAATTTAAATATTAGTTCATAATCATCATAGGTCATTTGTTACCTGCCACATTCTTGTTTAATCTGTACATGCTCAGTCCTGTACCATCCACCTGTTGTTTTTCTCTCACTAACTTCTTTTTTTTCCTCTCATTTTCTTGCTGTTGTCTCCCAGCAACCCCCTCAAGCTATCAGTCTTTCATTTAACTCCCCATTCCATGATCAAGCTTACATTTCCCACCATCTCTCTCTCTGTTTTGGTTCTTTCCTGGTTTACTACCCATATTTTCCTACTCTGTGTGTAGATCCCACAGCACTCTCTGTAAGTCCATAAAGACTGTCAGTATATAAGGCCCAGAAGCTCCTATGGAAAAATACCATTTCAGACCACAGATGTAGTTTTCCATTGCAGGTTTGGCATAAAGGGCTCAACTGAAATCTCTCCTACTTTTAAAATGGACACCACATGGATCTAGCACTTCATTTTTAAGTCAATAAATATTCGGAAAGCTATATTCAAGCAATTCTGTACACATCTCATTTATTATGTTATATGTACTAAGATCTCTGTCTTCAAATATCAGCATTGGGGAAAAACATATTATTTATTGATTCAATTAATTACTAAAACTGATCAGAATTGCTTCTTTTTTACCAGACATCATTACTGGTTCACGTGTGTGTCTGGGAGATGTTTGTTTACCTGTGCACAGCTGAAACTGTGGAGGGTTCAGGTGTACTGTGCTCGGGTGCTAGCAATTGTTTTTAGCCCATCCTGACACCAGTAGAATGAGTCATGGAAACACAAACACCATGGAGATCTAGGGAGAAAAAGAGGTTTTCTGCATAAGAAAAGCTACGTAACAGGTTTGTCTGGCCTGAACTTCAGAACATGCAACAGCTGGAGTAAACCATGCCTGTTCACACACGGGGTTAGACCATAACTGATCTGAGATACAACCACACTTAAAAATGACAAACACAGTAAAAAACCAATCACTGACATTTTCATGCTACTGAAGAATTTTCTCAAACACAAATTCCTCTGTTGGTGCTACAGTTACCAAGTGTTTATATTAGCAAAGCTTTCCGAGAACAACGTTTTTAATGCCGGTTAGGTGTGGCTCCACCCCAGTTTCCTTATAAACACAATGTTAACTACTAAAATGGTGTCCAAAATAATAAAAATATTCTTAAAATAAGCAGTAAAAGGAATAAGGTTTATTTACATCAGTTTTACACATATTGTCAGGATTAGACTTAAATAACAGATAACAGAACTAATATTATTAAATAACAGAACTAATGTTATTCTTCTGTCCTGTCATTTCTAGAAGTTTCAGGAAGGTGCCACTCAGTGTGTGTCTTCTTCTGAAGTGGGGGGTGTAAAGGAGGTAGAAGATAAAGCAAACACGGTTTCCATAGAGCATAATAAGCTATGACACAAACACCCACACTAACATGGGCTCAAGTATCAAGAACAAAACTACTGAAATGAGCCAACAAGAAGGAATAATAAGATCAATGGATGGAAGACACATTTCATTATTTAAATAAAACAACAGGCTAAAATATAGTACTTTACAATTTAAACGTATGATAGAGGCTAGCAATAGCAACCGAGCTTTGACAGCACAAGATTCCGTCTTCCATTCTAAACAATCTCCAAAGTCACGCCTTCTTTCATAGTGCACAGAGGCATGAAAATACACAATCTGACAGGCAAATTAAACATCCTATCATTGCATTCGGACCGAATAAAATGATTGGACGAACATTTTATGGACCTGTGCTTTTCACAGAAGATATATTAAAGTATAAATATATTGTACCACTTTTCTTAGTAGTTGCTTTCAAGATGTTAAGAGACCAGCATAACAAAAAATGTTTATGGAAAAGATCACCTACCCTGCTTTTGTATAACCAGATGTTAAAAGTCATGGATGGACCATTACACGTGCAAGAACTACAGCATGATCCAAACATTTAAAAAGTGCATTTGTGGTCAGACAGAGAGAGTGTGTGAGGCCTCAGGAGAAGGTCTCTTATTAATAATTAACAGTATATATTTGCTGTGTAAACATTAAAGTGAATCATCTCTCCGCCTCTCGTCGATAAACCAAACATTCTGTCACACAGTCTGCGATACTTTCACACGACCTAACAAACCGTTTAACTGAAATGCTAAACCGAAAGGCAGGACATTTATGGTTGTGAAAGCATGTTCTTGTTGGCTAACCATCCTGTCGGCTGGTAAAGGAACTTAAGCAACTGTGTTTAACTGTGTTGAAAATGTTAAAAAAGCAAAACCCTAGGGCTGGGCCATACCATGCATTGAAAGAAATGTACCAACAGGGATTTCACTGTACTGTTTGTACTGCAGCAAATATGTATATGCAAAAACAACATTCATATCTATGTGTGTGTAACACTGCTTTGTATTGTTTACACATGAAAGTAATGGGAACAAATATTGGAAAAACGCACAAATACAGACCAGGTTGTGTCCCAAACAAGTCAAAACGAGGTACAGCTTGTGATTAAGGGCTTCCATTAGACACAATGAACATCAAAGTTTACTTTTATGTTTTCTACAGTCATAATTTGTCAAATATAATTCAGTTGTGCAGAGACGGATGTCCATTCATATCATAATGTTGGGCAAGGTTTTGGTAACACCACCCCCACATAAATGTTTTCTTATACAGGACAGTAAGCCTTTACTAATGAGAAAGGAAACCACTTAGCAGGACCAACAAACTATATCTGTGTGTACTCTAAGGGCAGGACACCCTATAAATAGCTCAAGCTCAGGTGTGTAAATCTCATGTTTATATGGACGGTTATTTTCAGATAATAATAATAATAATGTTTGGAGCTAAACTCTTGGGGTTAAGGTCCGCCCTCCAAAAAACATACCAGTTATTCTGTGAACCACCTGAGCTCAGATGCGTTATGACTGTAAATCCAGACATATTGGTGGCTTGTGCAGATAAGACTTGCTCTAAAACTCAATTTTGAGAGCCAGACAGCACGAGAGTGAGGCTGATGGATAATAACATAATAACAGGTTTTCATCTTCAATCACTCAAAGGCAAGTTGCAAACTCATCCTCAGGAACAAAACAATGAACATGGCAACCAGGAAAATGTACACAAAACAAGAAATGACCAAAATCCAGGGTCACAACCAATCAAATAAGACCTTCAATTAATTGAAGGTCAGCATGTAAAGAAAGAAAGATAATGTAATAAAATGAATGAATTTAGGCCAACCTTTCAAGATGCATGTGCAGCTAAACGATCACCGTTGTCAATGAAAACAAAGACATCCAGTTTTTAACAGCCCATCATCTTCTCCCCTGTAACTATTAAAGTCTCTTCATCTAAGGGCCGAACAAGACCGCAACTGCTGAGAAGATTTCCTGGAATAGGACGAATTCTCTTTCATTGAAGCTAATTGTCTGAAATGGGGTGGGGCATTTCCCATGTAGCGGCTACATGGAATGCAACAGACCAAAACAAAAGTACATAAAAGAGCATGAGTAAGTGATCCTAATGGATATTTGTCAAGGAGCAAAACTGCGCGCCAGGAAACCGTTCCTGCCAACAGCTTTTATGAAACTGATGGTTTACTTTCTGTTGTCTTCTGGGATTTCTCATAACAAAAGCTGTTCCTACTGTACCTGGAATGTAGCAAACGTTTCTACAAAAACGTTTCTTTGAAAAAAGCATGGTTTTATTTAGGTAAAAAGAGACAAGCTAACACCTTTGGGGTACAACCATAGATTAAAAAGCATTGCTTGACTCATTATTAAACTATGTACTGATTATGCCTCAAAGGGGATTTACAATAATCTGTAAAAAACACAAGTGACGCACACTGCGTGCTACCTAGTTTTCCTGCTCTTCATGTTCACACTTCACAACCATGTGATTTCTTGAGCAAAAGTAGAGAAATACATGTGCTCTTATTAGCAAATATGTAAATATGTCAAAATGAAAAGGCATACAGGCTAAAAGTCATATTTATATGAAAGCAAAGATTTAAATGATGTGAAACTCACAAACCATTCTAATTGAAAATCATTAAACCTAGATAAAGGCAGAAAACAAGTCCATTTGCACTTGCACTGAGGTAAAACCATCAGTTTGGTAATATGGAATCAAACCGGTCTTAATAAATATTAGGAAAGTTGCCACTACAAGTTGGAAGCATTCCTAGAAGTAAATGTAGCTCAACTGGTAGAGCGATGTGTTAGCAGCGCAAAAGTTGTGGGTTTGATTCCCAGGGAACACTTACTTATACTTATCAAATGTATAGCTTAAATGTACTGTAAGTTGCTTTGGATAAAAGAGTCAAATTTAAGCCAAAATGTTAAATAGCATTACTGGTGAAGGGAAGTGAAAGGATGGGATTCATAAAATAACTGACAGCTATAGCAGAATAAACGATCCTTAGATACGCAGGAACCTGTGGTGGAGGTGGGAAACAAATCAGAAGTCATATGCCATTTTATGAATTCTCATGAAGGATGGATTTGTGTGGGGGGAACAATATCATTCTGAAACCAAGATGAAAATTAATAGAACAAGTGACACTTGACACTTTTTCCATGACCTTTCTTGAAGCAACACTATTTAAACAATAAGACAGAACCAATTTGATTTACTCGTTTCCTCTGACTTTATGCAAAAGCAACAATGCAAACTACATGCAAACTGCTTTATACCATAAAACTTTGTTATAAAGTGTTGGGCAAAGACTATTTAAATGCTCAAAGCAAAAATTTGACTACACAAAACATTTTACTTTTATCAGGAACAGAAAAAAATATCAATGCTCATGCTATTAAATCAACAAAGCTGTCCTACACCAAAGGTTTTGCTGTATGCCAGCCAACAAAGTAAAGTGCATCCCATTCACAGAGACATGACTGGACAGGTCGCAACCTGACAACAAAGATCGCAGGTACAACCTGATGTTCATTCCCATTCAAAACAACTGGAAAGCACATAAAGTGGAGATCCATTATTAATAAATCAATAAATATTGACCACTATTTAATAAAAAGAAATATACACGTGGGTGTATATGACACACGTTAAAATTGATACAAGAGGCTTACAATGAAACAGCATCTCGGCGGATATATTTAGCCTATTCTGCAATGGTAATTTCTAAATGAATCAGCTTAATACGTTTATTATTCATTTAATGCAATAACAGTGTTTAACCAACACGTGAAATCAGTGACTCCTCGCCAGGTGACACCGAACTGAGTACCTAGCGAACTTTTATTCCGACGGAGAAAACATCAATAAGCACCCACACACCAACAAACTTTCTCCGCGGCACTCGTGGACCGAAACCGCTCACATTTTATGTTCAAAGACAGTTTAACCAAATAAAAAGCTGCGCGGGCTGCTTTAGCGTCAACACTCACCCGCGCGCCGTCTGTCTCGCGTTACGCACACACGCAACGTGAAAGTTCAAACAGGAACAAACAAACTTCGTCTTTCTATCAAACGTAAACCGACAGCGACCGGAACCGAGTCGATCAAATGCCTAAGTGTATGTGTTGTTTTTTTTAAAAGTCATCGTTACCTTTCGATGCCAACTGTGAGAGCGTCTATATTCACATCCTGTCGGGTCTCCAGATCTGCCCATGTATGTATCAACTCCTCCCAGTTCCATGTAAAACACCAGGGCGGGTTAAAACCCTCCTCCGGACTCAATGTTCACTACACATGCACTGTTTACACTGTTCTGTACATCAGTGGATTAAAAAAAACTGATAGCCTGGTGTTTGCGTTATGTGATGAGGTATGAGGGTCCATTATGTTAATATACATGAGGCTGACATGAGGTTGTTTGGATATGGTTGTAGTGCTTTAGGTACTATTAAAGTTAAACAGTTTACCAGGTGCTCAAACAGTATTATGTTTCATTGTCATGTTGGCAAATACCAAAGCACACAATGTTGGCTAAATTATATGATCTCTTCCTATAACACAGAAAGTTATGATGGCTAGGCATGTATATTGAGTTAAAATATGTGTTCTTGTAGTTCAGTTCACAAAGGTTGTGGGTTTGATTCCCAGGAAACACATGTACTGATAGTTGTATACCTCAAATGCAATGTTAGTTGCTTTTCATAAAAGTGTGTGTAAAATAAAATGTCTATAAAATAAATTTTCCACATCATCTGCTATCTTGTTTGTTCATTGCTGTGCTATTTGTTGCAGTATGAATGGAAACAAGGCTGGTGAGTGTTAAAATTCACAAGGCTCTGCTGCTGGATTCCCTTTGCCAAGCTGACTAAGACAGACCTATGAAGTCAGACCTGGCTTATGCATTTAACTGTGAGAGCCATCACAGGACAAATAAATCATGTATTTTTTTAACGAATCTCATTTTATATTATTTGCTGACATTGGCACACAACGTCTCTGTTCATATTTCATTTTGTCTTCTTGTATATTGGTTTATATTAACATTATCAATTCTCCACAGTCAACAACAGCTAGCTCTTTAGAGACAATAAGTGTGTTTGAAGACCATTAGCCTAAAACGGCTCAGGTTTCCTGATCAGTAATGTTGTCATCAGACTTGGACAAGCAAGGCTTTGTGTGAAACTCCATGCACAGCTTAAGAGAAAGAAGACAGTATTAAGCTTTAAATGTAGTTGCTATAAAATATAAACAGCTCTTAACCTCATTTCTAGTCTTGCACACAAGTCCATCCAGTATGGACAGCAAACCAGACCTGTTCATATCCCTCTTATACATAAACTAATTGATTTATGCACTTATGAATGTCTGAAAACCAATAGTGACCTACCCCTCATAAACTCTGGTTTTAGGTTAGTTTCCATTTTCTAGCTGTGGATCTCATGAAGTCATTCTAGGACAGATTACTAACACCTGTCAATCATTACTGGAGACCTCTCCATCTTATTTGCATGCCAGCCATGGCGGTGTTAACCCTGGACCCATAGTTATGCAAAGAGTAAACTGATTATATTTGGTATGCGCATGGGTTAAAGACACTGGCTCAGATTAGTCCAAACAAGTTTAGATTAAGGAAGGGAAAAAGTCTGAGAGGATGAAAAAGCAGAGATTAAAAAACAGCTTTTATCATTTATTTAAGAATGAAAAAAATATATATTATAGGATGCCCCTGAAAGGAGGGTTTTCTCTGGGGCAAAATGCACTGGTATTACTATACTTGAGGGGACATTTGGTCCAATTAACATAGCGACATAGCACACACACACACACACCACCTTCTGTTTCTAAAAAGAAGTTTTGCTGAGTTAAAGTGAAGAGGGCAGAGGAAGCACTGAATACCTCATCAGTGTTTGATGAAAGCATGATGTCATTAGTGTGCTGTTATAGTGATTAATTACAGAAGTCAGACAGGTTATTAAGTTTCTCAGTGTGAAGCAGACTGTCAGAATGCCCACAGCTCTAATTTCATTCAGCATTTCCTCAGAACCAATTTCCTGATACATACAATCTGGGCATTAACAGCAATAACAGTGGTTACCAAATAATATATACAAAAAAAGTATTCTGAATGGCTCCATATTGTGTAAAATTTTAGAAATTCAATTTGGGCCTGTCGTGTATTGTATATCTTCACAATTAAACACAATCAGTGTTGGTGGTTTGCATTGAGTGTAAAAACAAATACCAGTAAATGACTACTTACCAAAATAGTCAATGCCACAGCTGAATATTTACAGAGCAACCCACTTTTTTTGTAGAGAGAGGTCAAAAGAACACTTTTATATATAATTTACTTTCTGAGCAAATAAATACAAATACAGAACCATGTGAGACAAAAATACACTTATTATCTCTTTACTGATAAGCCCAGGTTTGTCTTCAGTCACATGTTTTCCTGGCACTGTTGAAGAAACCTTAGAGGAAAGAGTATCAACAGCAAACATAAAGACAGCAGCTACTGTTCCTGCAAAGGTCCTCTGAACTCCTGCAAAACTAGAGTGACGGGTAAAATTTGCCTTTCAAACAGTTCAACTGTATCTGGAAAAAGAGTTTATATGTAGACATGTACATCTACTCAGTATATCTATACTCATTCTGAGCATCTCAACAGACAGGTCAATACCACAATTCTCTGCTCACCCTTGTGGGTTCTGACTAATTTCTGTGGAGGTAGAAAGGAAATACCCATAATGTGTATTTAGTTTGTGTGTTAGCTGTGTGTGTGTGTTAGCTGTGTGTGTGTGTGTGGTAGCTGTGTTGTATGCCTAAAAATACTACATGTCGTTTTGTATTTTTTCTGTATTTTGATACATTTTGAAGCACAAATGAAGTTTCACCGCCAACTTATGCCTTTTTGTTTATGCAATAAACTGTGCTGAACATGTGAAGTAAGACTGGGGTGATAATCCACCACTTCTTTGTTTTGTGGGTTTTTGAGCAGCTCTGCAGAAAGATGGTTACAACAGTAAGATGCAGTGTTGATTTTGCTTGTGTACTTTGGCTTAGTACAGTAGAATGCTAAATGTTTCTTGCAAAGCCTGTAACCATAGCGATGGTACGGAAGAGAGGGTTTTCATCACCAGGGGAGACAGAACCACGGAAACGGAGGGAGGGACACAGAGTATATCTACTGTACACAAGGCGTCCCTACCTTTAAACAATATTGTGTTGTCTCTTCTCTGGATTACGGTTTTATAGATGTAGCATTGTTTAATGACAGCTTTTATCAAGTGTCAATCTTTTGTCCTGTGTCTGTATGATAAATGGTTACGTATTGTTTACATTGTTTACATTCTCCATGGATACAATACCATGAAAAGCCCTTTAAACAGACCAGATACACAGACCAGAAGGCAGCCTCTTCTTTTCCATTTGCGGCTATTATCTCTGTATCCCCTTGAGGCTTGTCTTTTTAATTGACATTAAGCACACACTATTAGGTTTCATTTCCTTTAGTCTTTGTGGCACATCAGACTCATCATCTGTGTTGTCCGGTGCAATCTCTGAGCTTGGTGTCATAAAAAAGAAAAATCACTGATAACATCTCTTCAATATTTCAAAATGTATAATTGTTAAATGTATAATATTTCAAATGTATAATTGTTAATTAACTGTAAAGCAAATAGAAACTTTTGCTTAAACGTCCCAGATAATTCTACTGCACAAGACCCAGAAATCTCACATGCTGTATGTCTTCACTGATGTTGAAGAGATCTCATGTTGAAGAATGACACTCGTGGAGTCTGCAAAAGTCAGTATTGTTGATTTTAATATGAACATATCAGCTGGTAGGGGTACCAGCCTAATGCATTACATACTAGTTTCATGCATAGAACATACAGTGGCTTTTTGGACTGTGCACATAAAGGATGTTTGTTTCTGACAAATGAACTGTGACTCTGAGCTCCTTGTAACTCTGAGTTGAATTTCATGCCTTATTTTTGTGTACTGTTCCCAAAGGAAACACAAAAACAGTGAGAACATTTCATAGACTTCCGTTGTTTTCAAACTAGGCTAATCTTACATCCCCTAAACATAACCTCACACAACCATGTTAGTTGTTTTATATTTTAAGTAATTTACGGAATGAGCTGTTTTTAACTTAAGTACAAACTTCTACACGGACAGAATATCATGCTGTTTCAGATAATGATGACTGACAACAGTCATTTCCACACAATCTGCCCCACCTTTAACTCATTAGCACTGATCAATAATGCATCACTTCCAGCACACGGGCTTTATCTTACTGTCAGTGTTGCCATGACAACATAACGGCCATATAGCATTATAACACCACAGAGAGAGATGAAAAGATCAGCCAGAGCATGAGATCAGATTAACAGAAAACTACTGAATCATGAGAACCATACATGCAGCAGTTATATTTTAATTTAGCATCAAGACATCTAAAGAAATCACAGGTAGTAACTCAGTTTGTGCATCTTAGTGCTTAGTCTATAGACCAGATGTCTTTTATCCAAAGCTGTAAACAGTACACTATCTGAAATCTCCCACCTGGAGGAACCTGCCATAGAGCACAAAGAGCACAATGACAGGTAGATCAGGTCATTTCAGGAACCCTGAAGTTCTGAAGTTCCTCTTAGTGGCACCTGAACGTGATTTGCTTCCACCACCTTCTATACAGAGAGGCTTTTCCTCTTTTTCAGCCTGTTTCTTCAGCTTTAGTTCCTCAACAATAGTTGAGAATGAATCCCTCATCTGACCTCAACTGAACCTCATCGTCTTCTGTAACATCAAACCAGCAGATATACCGGCTCTCCATGCTGCTGACTATGAAAGAATGAGCTTGTCTTTCACCACAGGTACTGAATAAAAGTGGGTGTGTCCAGTTCTCTGACCTGTTTTCATACCTTGAGAAACTTTTAGAGAACAGTAGCCAACGTTCTAAGAATGTTCCCTGTTACCTGGATTTTTAATATATCTCCATATATAAACTCCGTTAGCTTTTTTCATTCAATATTTAAGTTCTGTCTAATTCTAATCTTGAGTGGAGACTCTTCTGTCATGGACAACAAGAACAATCAGTTGACTGTCATCTCACTCCATGATGATGTTACAAGAGAATTTGTTTCTAAAGGTTTCTAGAGGTTTTTAAAGGTAAAATGTGCTCTTGCTTTGATACCAGCTTTCTAAAGAACTAGATTCTGAAAATCTTTCCAGCAAAACTAGAAAATTAAGAAACCACTGTTGAGGTTTAAAAATGCACTCATTTGTTTAAGACCTATGAATTACCCGGGAAAAGAAATCTCTTCTAACATAATAAACCGATTGATTTTCCTGAGGAAAAGATCACAATAATGAGTCTACTCTGGAGATTCAGAAGAGATCTCAACAATGTCACGCCCTGTATTCTGACACCAAATTTAAATATCAATGATACCTGTATCAAATGTCACAGATTCATACAAACTCAACATTTCATCAAATACCTTCAAGGCCAAATCTTAGCTATGCTCTCCACATTTATTTTTACAATAACATTTTCATGCTTTAATATACTTTTTTCAGTTTGTTCTACTACTACTGCATGTCAAAAATTTATTGCCTCAATTCATCCTTTTTTTGCACACCTGAGATGACGCTGATAAATTACACATAACTAGAAACCCCATTATGTTTTTTGAGCCATGAAATGTTCCTCTGGGTAACAAGGTCATTAAAAAAGGAGACCATTCAAACGGCTGGAAAAGCACAATCTGGGTCACGTTTGATGATGCAAAACGACCTGACGCCTGTCCTATAAATAAACAGAACATCCCACAATCTTTTTACATGGAATGCCAACACTGTGTATTGAGAGAATTCTGCACAAAATTCCCTAAGGAACAGAAATAATGAAGATCACTGATAGCTGTTTTAAAGGTGAACAATGAATAGCTTCTCACAGCAGCTTCTCTCTGGCACACAATCCTTACACTGGAAAAACAGACAGGATGCATACTGTAAATACAAGCCCTTTTAACTGCTCCCAGACATGTAAACACAGGCCTGGGAAGATTCCTAGGGTTAAAGTTCCAGAGATGGAAAGAAAAAAGGGAGGAAAAAAAGAGAGAGAGCAGAAGTTTATACAGACTCCTCGTTCCAGCTTAACTATAAAAGGAAAAAAGTTATCAAGCCAGCTGAAAGCACTTAACGGGGTCTTGACCGGGCTTGACTTGTGTTTGTGTGTGCGCACTTGTTTGTTGTGTGGTCAGCCTCAAACGCTTGCCAAGCAAGAAGCCCAGAAAGCCAGCAATGAAGGGCTCTATTTATGGAACAAACACAGCCTAAAACCTAAACACACTTAAAGGCCAGAGGGTGCGTGGAGCACTCTACTGAGTCGCCTCGCAATAGACTGGGAAAAATGACACAGACTGGAAGGAAGAGCGAAAGTAGGTTTGTTTTCCATACCCAGAATGTTCGTTCACACCATAAAATGAAGCATCATGGAATTTATAAAAAAGAGGGAGAGAGACAGATAAAAAAAAGAGAGAGAAAGCAGAGGAAAGAGAATGATACGGTGAGAGATCAAGAACACCGATTAAATCTACAAAATAAAGAAAACGTTTGTTCTCAGAGTAAGATGACTCAAAATTACACAAGAACACAATTAGACAATTATATGACATCAAGTCAGTTTTCACAACCAAATGTATGTGTCAAACCACAAAAAGTCTAAAAATTGCTAACTGAGTGTACAAGTAAGACTGTAGGTGCATGTTTTCATTTACTTGTGTTTTTTAGTAAGCAGTTACACCTGTGCAGAAGAAGGTGACCAAATCCCAACACGTCCCAGAAACAAACTTATTTTGATATCAATTTAAAGAATGAGTGATACAACACAGAAATGAGGGCACAACTATAGAGGAACAAAACCAGAGAGAGAGAGAGAGAGAGAGAGAGAGAGAGAGAGAGAGAGATACCATGGTTACATTCACTCGACTATACCCACTCTCTGTCTCTCTCGCTCTCTCTCTTCTCACACTATCCTTGTACTTCTGCCCTTGATAAGGTTTTAAGAAGCACAGGAAGGAGAATTCTGTTAAACCTCATGCATGCAACACAAGCCCCAGTGTGTGTATGTGTGTGTGTGCGTGCGCGTGCTCTTCTGTGGTTGGACATGGGAAAATACACACACCACACGCTCAGAGCAAAGATCTTGACTCTTCTCCAACACACTCACACTTCCAAAATCAACATATCTACACATTCATACATGTTTGGCTGCACTGAGAGCAAGATTTGTTTACACAAACTGTTGGTTTGCTGAACACAGGGATCTTTCATATCCAGAGATTTCTGGAACAAGAAAATCTCAAAGAGCACGTGACGTAGCACTTACACTCCACCTAGCCGACGTCCAACTGCCCAGCAGCCTCATTATGTGTGTGTTTGTAAATTGTTCCTGTGGTTGTTCATTTGGGTCTGTATGTTTTTAACAGCATAAGCCTATCAGCTAATATGTACCTTGGTTATTCATAGCTGACTTCAGGTAGACTCTCTAGCAAAACATTGACTAATGTCCTGTAAGTTAGGTGACCTCAACAGAACAACTTTTTCACACATTTATATAAAGCCTAACAAACCACATGTCACATTAGTAACATGTCACATTTAGGGAAGTTCTGAGAGGAAGACAATATAACGTAAACGCTGATAATTGAAACATTATCGCATTAGAAATCACATGCTTTACTTCACAGGATGCACATGTGCATTTGGGGGTAATGGTGCAATAAACAGATTTCCCATACAGAGGTGCTGCTTACGGACATGCAGTGAGATTGAAACTGACGCGAATTTCCTCTAACGTCTAACTTAATAACTGATTCATAGATCAGTTCCCTATTTCACTGAGCCCTATTTTTTCACTCATCTCGTTCACAAGCTGTATTTTGTACGCAAACCAGCTTAACCTCAAATTCATGATCCACATTTTCCACTGGTTTAGCGTTGCAAGTTTCACATTCACTTAGTACAGCGAATGACAACTATGAGAATATTTAAATCAAGCATCGCCCCCTAGTGGACAATGTGAAACATTTACGCACATAATCTGTGTGGAAATGGGTTTTACGATTATTCGTATTAATGGCGTTTCGGAAAGTTGCTTGGAAATACAAAAATGTTGATACTTCAATAAATTAAAACAACTGGTCATATTATATCTTAAATTTGAATGAATCAATTTTAGCTTTTTAAACTGTGTGAAAGCAATAACACACTTGCAGTAACTGCACTGTAGTCCCTAAAAGTAAATGTCCAATCTGAAAGCAGCGGTCTAAAAATTACATTTACGTGTTATTCTTTCCAGATGCTTTTATACAAAGCATTTAACATTTTGCCATTAGAACTAACAAGCCAAGTCTACATTTGGCCAGGAACGAGGTTGTTGTGTGTGTTTGTTTTACATGTGGTAGCAGATGGATTGACAGATTGGACTGTCAGGTGTGTGTTAGCAGAGTCTAAACACAGGTTACCCGCAATAAACTGATTAACCCTGAACACAGATCTTAACACAGCCCCTGACCTTACAAACACACATTATACCTACTTATAACAGAAAGATTTATCTATGAATGAGCCAAAAGCTTTCACCACAATGGAAGTTACCCTAAAGAAGGGCCTAACTGAACGAAACCCAGATCATGAATCACCCATTCTGAGGTCTAAACTGTGATCTTTCACTACCAGTCGTGTAATTTAACCACTAAACCACCCCAGCCATAAATTAAGTATTATTGTCACCAATATATGAACGTTTACACAGACATCACAACCACCTCTGTGTAATGTTACTGAGTCTGTGTAATGTCAGCAGGGTGACATTTATCTCAATCTAAAGGCATTTTTGTCCAAATGCCTTAAAGGTGAACACTTTTCCCAGCCTGGACTGTGCAGTGTAATTAAAGGTGTTGTTAATCTGTTAATCTAATTTGAGCTGGAAAGAAACGGTTCACTCTAGACAACATCTTAAGGTTTAAATCAGGGTTTAAAGAATATATAGGACACATGGTGAGCAGACATTGGTGGAGACTTTAATCGTGAACCTTTAGGGCTGATCCACAGGGATAAAACTCTTATTGGCACATTTGAGTGTGTACGTGTGAGGTTAGAAGTCATGATTATAGAGTTCAGTGACATGTATTAAATAAAACTACTGTATATTAGAGCAGATCAGCTGAACATGACCTCAATATTACGCACTGAAACATTGCAGCCGAGTGAACTGCAGGCTCTGTTTGGAGAGGAGAAGGATTATTCATGCTCTCTCACTGATATTGTTCATCACACTGAGGTATTTCTCATTTTCTATTATAACATTTTGATTTAGCAATTACTAAAGAACGTGCTATATTGCCTCCATTGTCCAATCAGCATCAAGGACTGGAACTATTCATTTTATAATGTATGCTTAATAAAAAGGCAACTGTGTGAACTCATGTATTCTGGCAGGTACTTGTAATACTTGGAAATTCAGAAACCTTTTAAGATAATCATTTATTTTTTAATGTATATTTACATTTCTGACACACCACAACTAAGTGTTTTGTTTATTTTTGTTCTGAAGACAATCTGAGTGAGACAAACCGTTAAATATTAAAGTTCTGTTATTAGAAATATCAGTGCACTGGGAACACAGCTATTATAATTAAATTGGAGGACTTGAACTATTGTATTGTTATCAAATGAAAGGTTTAGTTCAGTTCAAACATAATTGTAATTTGTCTCTGTCTCTTAGCAGTGTGGGCAGCAGTCTGACTGTGAGAATACAGCACAAGGTGCGAGTGAGTTCAGAACCCTCTCTGATCCTGAGTCCAGCCAGTCATGTCCAGTCTCCCATCTGCAGAGACAGGTGTTGTCCAACCAGGAATACTACATCAAACTGGAGGAACTGAAGAGAGAACACATAAGAAACATTGCTGATCTGGAAAAACTGTATCTGAACCAGTCCACACCTTTCCAGAAGGAAAGACAGCCCGTTTCCACTCGGAGAGAGAGACAGCTGAGCACTAGCAGGGAAGATGAGGGAGAACCAGAGAGGTCTGTGCTAAACTTACAGGGATAATTCACTTAAAAATTTAAACTGTGTCATTATTTTCTCACTATCCTCATAGCATTTCAAATGACAAAATTGTAATTTTGTCATTTAAATACATAATTTGTTAAAAATGGAATATAAAAATACAAATACTTTAAACAGGAAAACTGATTTAAAAACAGGTTTATTTTTAAAGTAATAATAGGTCCAAATCATGCATTCCTTATTGAATTGTACAAAACCCCTCATAGATACATAGGGTCACACGCCTGACCTTTGACCTTCTGCCACAGTGAGCAGGTGGAACTCATGCAGGCTGGCAACAGGGGGTCAGCAGCCCGTGCGAACAGTGGCATCTCTCATCTTAAATTAAAGGTCAGTACAGCCCTGTGTGTATCAGATGAGGAAAACAAAGTTTTCCATTGACAGGTGGTGGAAACTCAAGAATCATATACAAGAAACTCATAAAGCATTGTTTGTTTTTTAGAGCTGATTACATAATTTATTGCATTATCAGACAGAACAGAAATCCATTGTTTTCCAGTTTTTGCACTGTATTTACTAAAGGTCAATAGACACATAACATATTGTGTATTACAAAATATAAATAGTAGTCATAAGTCTATACAATGTATGCTGTGTCATTATGACAGCCTTTTCCTAGTTGTTTCCTGCCTTGTTTCCTACTAATAAAGTAAACATTTTATAAAATGAATTGGGACAATGTTTCCCTCAAAAAGTATATATATTATGGAGTATACATTTCTAACATATCATTTAAAACATTTTCTCAGCAGAGTCGTCAGAACTCTTGCGAGGAGCTCAGAAAGACATGTCGCTCCCAACAGAACTCATCTCACAGTGCAGCCAATCAGGTGAAAGACAAGGTCCAGGAAACATCAATCTGCCTGAGGCAGAATTCTAAAGTAACCGTTCCCAAACCCTTTCACACGATGCTTCGTGAGGAGGAGCGGAAACGCCGTAACGTGAAAACTCGTTCCGAGGTGGAGCTGGAAAACGAAAGACTGAGGAAAGAACTGAATGAGCTGAAGGAATGTGGCAAGAAGTTTCGTGCTAAGCCGGCCCCCACCTCCACTCACATGCCTCTCTATGACATCATCAACAGGCGCCTGAAACGGCATCAGCGGCAAAAGAATCAAATCAATTCGAATGATCACGGTCACCATGGAAACCAGCTACAACAACAGGGCATCCAACACCGTGCCCCTCCCATCCATCAGAAACCATTTAGCTTCATCGAAAGAGAGCGAAAGAAAAGGGAGAAAAAACTAGCTGATGAACTAAACAGCGTGACCACCAAAGAAGAACATACAGTGTTTAAGGCCAGACCGGTGCCGAAGTCTCTATACAGGGCCGCCTCACCAAGCTACCACATGTACGACACAGACAATCTGCACACAAGAGAGCGACAGAATCGTAGATACTCAGCACTGCCCTCAAGCATCCTGGAGGACACACTGCAGGAGGGAGAGCAGGCTGAGAATGAATACAACAATGAGTTTTCCAGCAGCAGCCTCTGGAAATGGAAAAACAAAGGTATACTGCAGATGGATGAAGAAATGGAGAGAAAGAGGAACAGAGAGAGGGAGAGAGATTGGTCCTACATTCATCCCCTGCGCAGGGCCAGCTTTTGCCACAGCCAGGAGCTCTCACACACCTGCAAGAGTGACTACATCAGTGTTTGAATACAGTCACACAAACAATAAACAATAGCATTCAATGAATAAACAAATACATAACTAGTAACTACATAACCAGCATTAACTATAATAATAAGATATAGTGTAATAGAAACAGACACAGGGGTTAATAGTGGTTTAATTGTGGTACAGAAACATAAATCAAAGTACACTCATATTCTAACTGCTCAGTAATAAGGTTAGTGAATTTCAGTTGGGTTTTAAAATCATACTGTATTAAATTACTGTATTAAGAAAACTGTACTGACATGATGCAAACATAGTATGGCTGGGTTTCAGGCTCATTGTTTTGTAGCTCAAATGTTATGTAATGCAATTATAGATTCACACTACTTACATTCTTATTTTTCACTCACACACAAGCACACACTCATTAGTCTATATCTTCAGGCTTCAGTCCACACTTTCTGAGTGTACGCCTGACGTAAGGTATGGCATCCTGGAGGAACCACTCTCTCCTGTACAGAACCAGCATCACATCCAACAGCAGACTGTGTTCCCTCCTCCTGCAGAACCCACATGGAACCAAACCATCAGATGCGACAGTTATAAAAACTCTAAAGGTGTCTGAAATACATGCGTGTGTGATCTCACAGCTGCTTGTAGATGTTTGGGGGTTTTGACAGAGGCTGTTCACAATAACTGCTGTTTGTGGTCTCAGATTTCTCTGTAAACTCCCTCTCCGGATGCTGAAACTGACTGAAGCTGCATTCATTTCCTGCAGACATCATATAAACAACTTCTGTCACAGAGAGTAAAAAACTATCTACAGTCAGGATAAAGAATAATATCATATGTAGGCTGATATAGATAAATATAAATAAATAATAAGTTTAGAGAAAAAAAAACCTTCACTTAATTAACCCAAACTCTTAACTCTCCACAGTCTAACCTTGTTTAGTTAGATTTAATTTAATTTAAAAATCCATCTGGGTTCTTCATCTTTTCCTGATTTCAACTCTGATTTCAACTTTTCCTTGTACTTGTGAACATAGTGGTGTAAACTAAGCCTAATGTTAGGTTTTAGACAAACTGATAAAAGCTCTTTGTAAGTCACTCTGGATTAATGTAAATAATGAATATGCGATTAGATGCATCACTTACCTTGTGTGTGACCTGCAGGGCACTGCTGAGACACATGGTGTGATAGTAGAATCATCTCAGTGTTTGTTGTGACCGTGTGCATATGTGACGTGTCTGTGTCTGGAGACTCTGGACTGCTGGAGCCAGTGAAGGGGGCTGAGTTGAGCTCCCTCAAAAACGACTTCAGTTTCTGTCTCAAGCCAGAATTCTCCAAACACACCTGTAGAAGCAATAAACAATACAACACATCTGCCTTTATACTATTTTATTTATTAACTAGGAATAAATACAAACAAAAACTATAAAGGTCTTTCATTACCTTTTCATAGGTATGTTTGCTGTCTTCTAAATGTGACGTCAATTCAACCTGTAAAACAAAATTGAATTGCAGTTCACATTATCTACCAATAGAGGGCAACACACGTCACGTTGTTCCACCTAATTTTGTGCTTCAGTTCAACATCACGTCTACAGCCTCTATCCTTTATATCCTTTATGACAATATAAAAAACCTTAAAAATACTGATAGAGGAATAATAGGTGTAAAAACCTTTTCTGTCTGCAGCTGGCTGAGGGTTCGAGATGTATTTTCTTGAACTTTTTCAAGCTTCTCTCGGCTGCTCTGCAGTTCTGCCAGAAGGTTCTCCTATCAAAATACAAACAGCACAATAACAACATAAAGAAGCTACAGGAGATTAGATTAGATTGACAAAATTGGATTTATGTATTTCTCCTGAATTTTAATGTGGAGCTCCAGCTTAGAACTTTCAGAACTTGATTTTGGTGAGATGTTTGTGACATACCAGCTGATTGTGAAGGTGGTTATTTTGTTTTCTAGCGCTGTCAAGCTGGGCATGAAGCTCCTGGGTGTTCTGGGTCAGTCTCTGTCTCTCAGAGTGATTCTGTCTTTCAGCACATGCACACAGATCTACTCTCCACACTTCTGCTTCAGTCTGCACACACACCTACAGTACAGCATACAATGTTATTCAAACATTGTTTTCATTCTGTAATGTTTTAAAAAAGCCTTATAAACATTCTACTAATGTTACTGCACAAAAGTTTTTAATAACTTTAAGAGTATTTTAAGCGAACTTTGAGGGAATATTAGCTAACGTTTTGACAATGTTCCCTATTAGCTGGTTTGACACCTACAATCTGCATTTTTAGTTGTTGTTTGTGCTTGAAATGTATAGCACAGATTATAGAAACCATCATCTACACTTTATGGTGCTGACAAACCTTAAAGATCTTAAAAAACAAAAGCTTTAAACAAAACAAAATTGACAGGAACAAAGGGACATGTGAGCCAGTACATTAACAAAGCATTAAATATGTTGCCCTGGTGTGTTGGTACCTCTGTGGTTTGTGAAGTTTCTGAAACTTCTGATGTCCTTCTGGTAGGTTCTCCTTTCATTGTGTGTCCCTTTTGCTGTGTTCCTCTCCTCCTCAGCTGGTTCTCTAACTCTGATACTTTTTGACTCAGAGCATCTTTGTCTCTTCTAGCCTGAACGATAATTTTATCATATTCCTCTCTGATCTTTCGCTCCCGGTTGCAGTTGGGACACTCCACAGCTGATGAAGGTCCTACAGAAGGTTCATGAAGTGTCATGGAGAGCCTCTCCACCGAACGACGAGGTCCAGGTGAAAACTCAAGCCCCATTGCAGATTTTTCTCTGCCTCTGGCGTCATGGAGAACTGCCCCAGAAAGGCAACGAGACAAGGAATGGGTCAGCCTACCTGCAAAGCAGTTCAGTTTTTAGCACTTCAAAACTGGAATTTGTGACTTTAGGTCCATGTCTGCTAGCTTTTTGATCATCACTATGCTAGTACTCATTGAAACATTGAAAACATTTATTTTCAACAGATACATTTTTTTCAAATCTTTAAAAGATCCCGTGCATGGTCTGACTTCTACATTCAGTGAAAAAAGTGTTAAATGCAGTTTAACTTCAATTACCTTCAGCTTTATTTCTTTCATCCACAGGTCGAGATCCACAGCTGTAACGTCCACCTGCTTCAGTTTGGCCTGGTTTCTCTAAGTGAGGGAGAAAAGTTCTGAGCTCCAGTCCATCTCCGCAGTGGCCTGAGCTGGGCTTGGGTTCAGAGGGACTGCCTGAGCTCAAGAGGATGGGCAGCAAGCTACTCTGTGACTGAAAATACAGCAGTGTATGAAGTTGAACATCTGAAAATATAATCAACTTTGATCATACTGTGTGCTTAAAATCCACACGTTTTCTTTATTTATATCTTCACATACTTGATCCCAGGTTTGTTCCATGATGAATTCTATGGAATGCATATGTCAATTTTCCTAGTTCTAAAGTACATGAAGAGTATATTCAGAGCAACACTGTTCTCCTCTGGCTGATACAATCCTGCTGGCGCTATTTCACAAGTACTGTAGCTTTAGAAACAGGCCACAAGAGGCAAAACTATTCAAATGAGGAGTCAAACTGATGAGCACCATAAAAGTTGCTCCTTTCATTTTTACGACCCACTCAGCTGTGAAAGGGCACCTGACATACAAACACATTCAGGGTTTAAAGTGAAGCTGTATATTATGTGCTGGTTATATGTGCAAATTTCAGCCGGCACACAAGAGTCTCACCCTTCTGTCGGACCCGACCGGAGGTAAAATCTGCTGTCTGTTTAGATGATTAACTTCCTTCTTTCCATTCAGATGAGATGAACATGTCTGAAATATAGGAATGATATACAAAAAATTCATGTTCAACAAATCTGAATTTTTCCAACGCACATTTTATTAATGCAATTCAAAGAACAAATGCATTTTTGCGAATGTTGTCAGAGCAAGGTTATTATAGATTACTAAAACTAAAACTGAAAAAAATTAAAATAGGTATAAATATGATCTTATAAACTTAAACTAAATAAAACAATAGGCTTGCCTTAGCATAAACAAAAATAAGTTGGAACATATGTTCCAATAATATGTTCCATACACTGGAACATATTATTAACTTAAAATAAACAGAAACTGAAGTAAAAAAAATCTTATATAGTGAAATTAAAACTAAATAAATAATAAAATGACAAAAGCACATAACAAGATCTTAAAAATGCAACTAAAATTAAGGTAAAAACTAAAAATGTAAAAATAGCTCAAATAAAACTAAATAAAACTCAACTTAAACTTAACAAATATTCTGGAGGTATGTGTCTTTAAATGTGACGTGTTTGTGTGATGTGTGTATACCTGTTCAGCTGGGTAATGTAATTGAGATGTGTATATGGGACGTGAAGGAACAGTCATAGCTCTGGAGGCAAACTGCAGAGAGCTGAGAGCTTCAGATATCAGTGATGACTGAGCAGACACAGTCACCACTAAACACACCCGGCAGTTTCCTCCCAAACTGAAGCAGACAACAAAACAACCATTATTTAAAGAAAAGAAGGTGACTAGAACATAAAGATGCTGCTCACCAGTCTCTAAGAGCTCGGGTTAGTTTGGACTCTCTGTATGGTACATGCTGGGACCCCACAGAAGCAAGAGCAAAAATCACCTTTGGAAAATCAAATGCATAAAATATATTACAAACATAGGTCACTTATAAATGAAAACTCTGTCATCATATACTCACTCTTATGCCTTTGGAGCCCCATATGATTTTTTTTAAATTTGTGGAACATGGCAGTAGCTAATGATGGAATATTAACGTTAAAAGAATGTTGAAATTATGCTACTCTTCATACAATTAAAGTAAATGGTGACTACAGCTGTTAAGCAAGATTCTTAAGCTGACCTTTTCAGTAAAGATCTAGATAAACAGACCTGGAATAAAGTGCATGAGTCATATGGACTATAAGAATGTTTTATTGTGTGTTTTGTCATGTTGGGATCTTGACAGCCACTAGTTCTCATTCATTGCATGCAAGCGTATAAACATTTATCAAAACTTCTCTTTTCTGTGCTTCATGAAAGAAAGACAGTCATAAGGGTTTGGAACAACATGAGGGTGAGTAAACAATGACAATATCTTTGACAAAACTATTCCTTTAAAGGAAATAAGGGCCCTCATTATCTAAACACAACCAACCAACCGAAGACTGCAATTTTCTTCTGATATCTCTTTTTGTGTTAGTTGTGACACAACATCTCCCCCATCTCCCCTTCCCTAAATGGAAAGATATGTAACCCCTCAGATCATTTCCTGTTTCTAATTTCCTGTATATGCAGCCAACACGTTGATATGATTAAGATACAGATCTTAGACTGATAGGGGAAAAATAACCACCAGAGCACTTCTTAAGATACTCAAAACATAATCCACTCTTCAAAACTGTCCTTTATCTGACTGGGAAACTGATAATAAGACAAAGCCCCCTTCTTTGCTAACATGACTGAGGTATTACAAACATTTCTGAATATG
>JAZGTK010001176.1:0-43847 GCA_036877625.1 Ambastaia sidthimunki | reverse complement strand
TTATTCAAGAAGAAAACTTTTCCTAGGCCAACTGATCACCCACATCAAGTGTTAGAAATTACGTGTATCTTTTTGTACAAAGATCTTTCTGTTCGCATACACAGACAGCAGTTGTGTGCAGAAGAAATTCATATTTCTCTCTGGTCCTGAGGGTTGTAGAAGGCTTGATGACTGCGTAGGTACGTAACGAATCGATCACAAGTTTAACCTGAATTGGAAATGCTGAATGACACCCTGTTTTCTAGTTCAGCCATGAAAGACCACAAAGCAGTCATGAAAGACCACAAAGCAGTCATGAGATGTGTGTGTTTGTGAGGGCGTTTAAGCTCTTTGTCATATGACACTACATCATCCACCATATGCCCAGTCTGAGACAGAGAGCTCACTGTTTACATCCTCTTTCATTTCTTTCACATGGAAATCAGTGGTTAGTTAGTGTGTAGTCTAAAAAAACACATGCACTCAGAAACTGTATCCACACAAACTTTATATATACATATAGTACAACAAATAGATTCAGTTGCATTAGAAAACTAATTACTAAAACAAGTGGTGCATATGGAAAAAAGACTTTTAGAGGCAACTTTTGTAGTGCATAAAAAGAGATTCAGACCGGTAGGCTAGTACATTTTATGTATAAAGTCAGTCACCCTGATCACATACTGTTCAAACAGTTTTTGCCTGTAATTTTGAACAGTGTTTTAATTATTTAAAACTTTTTCTGAAAAGCTTTGATTGTGTGTTTGTGCTATCTTTAAAATAAAATTACCCTTTTGTTAATTTGTTTTCTAATGCACGTGATAGTCATGCATTTTTAATTTGTGGTTAGTATTTACTTTGGGGACACTTTAGGGGTTGCTGAGGTTATTATAACTTTCCATTCCAGTACATGATTTTCATGGTGTTGTTGAAACTCAAAGTTTGTTTGTAGACACAAAAGCCATTGAACATATTCACCCACTAATGCACAGGAAACATAATATAATATAGAACTTTTAACCCCAAACCTGAATTTCTAAGCTTTCGGCTATATAAATTTTGTGTAGTTGGATGTTTTATTTTTTTGGACGTTCAGATGACTTGCATACTTCAAAAAGTGATAAATGAAGTATTAGACAGTTTAATTGTTCATTCTCTGCTTTTTTGTTCAACTCTTAATGAAAGTCACTTATTTCAACATGTTCTGTGGAAACTGTGTGCTGATATAATCTCGTACGGAGTAGCGATGAACTTTTATAACTTTGATAATTTTGTAATAACATTTCCCTTTTAGCTGTCAGGTTGATCAGTCTGTGCTGAAGAGCATTAACCTTGATCTTCTGGAGATAACGGAGCGATTTTAATCTAACCCTTTTATAAATATATAAATATGTCATTTTTATATTTTATAAGTCAGTTTTACCTTTGATGGGGCAGTAATTAAAGTTTGTGTTATTTTATTAATAATGAATCCGTAAGTCTTTGGATTGACTGCAAATCTCTGGCACAACACACTGTCACATTTAAAATTAATGCACATTTTAAACCATATTTCATTTTAATCGCTGCAATCTGCTTCTGATCGCGGATAATTTTTTTTAGGCTGGTAGATTAAATTAAATATAACAACCCCAGCAGTCTCATTTGAATTATAAGCATTTCAGCTGCGGGGAAACGGTGTAGCAGTATTTATAGTGCTCTATTACAGATATTACATCCTGAACCAGACATGCATGAAGATTAGTTCAGACAGTGATCCCAATTTCAGTGACTAAGAGTAATTAAAAAACCATGTGCATGCCTGTGTGTAATTGCAGGAGTGTGTGTGTTTTGTCACTGTGTGTTTTAAGAGTAAATCCATTGAGTTGCGTGAGGTTTTCATTATTATAAACACGCTTCACACTCGTCACAATCGTTGCAGATGCGATTTGAAGAGATCAGACGCATTTATTCTTCATTGTTTTAATGGAGTTTACCGTTCAGGTTTGATTAAACGGCTTAATTTTTTTTTGCCTGGTTTTTCATATGGACATAATCATTAAATTACATTTAGTTCACAGACAACAAAAGCTTCTGAACGAAGCTTTGTTATCATTCATCACAGTTACCGTGTGTTTGTGTGTGTGTGTGTGTGTGTGTGTGTGTGTGTGTGTGTGTGTGTGAATTTGTTTAGAAACAAATTAGCCACCCTCATTAATATCTGGGTCGTTCTAGTTATGCGGTAGCCTTTGAACTTTTTTCTTTTGTTAAATAGGCTTGTGTTGTAATGTTAGCGTAGTGTTTCTATTTAAGGGTCCCCTTTCAGAAAATATGGTCTTAACAGAAATAAAGACCTAAAATTAGCCATTGCTCAGTTAGGGATTGAGAGTTAGTTTAGACAACAATGCCAACTTCATTTTTTATTTATATATTTTAAACTTTTTCAGTTTTTTTAACATACAGTGGTACTGAATTATCATACTAAAATGTGTAGTTTTTAAGGAAAGACAAACCAAATAATACCACAAAACATCACAAAGTTGGTTTACAAAAAACCAAATGTGTATAAAGACGTGTACATGTGCACTTCCTGTGTCCTCAAACACATTCTTTTGAAAACATACTAGTGTTTTTATTTTAATTATTAAATGGCAAGAGTTTTCTGTATAGTTTAGGAGTGAGGGTAGGGGATAGAATAAACACTTTGTACAGTATTACAACCAGTACGTCTATGGAGAGTCTTAATAGGCCACATATGCGTGTGTGTGTGTGTATGTGTGTGTGCATGTGTGTATAAAATCACATATTTTACAGTTGACCATAGCAGGACACAATGAATCATCTTCATGAACAATTGTTTGTTGTTAAATCCTGTAAAATAAGGCTTAATTAATACATGTGATTGAAAAGATATTTTAAGTGCGTTTATTCCTCGCCATCATCATAATAAAGTGTGTAAAAGATCGCTATGACAACATTTGTGTTCACGGCATGCTACCGCTTTGCTTTCCACCTCTGGATGTTAATAATTTCCTTTCATCTCGTCTCATTGCTATTTTTTCCGCCTGCGCGCTCTTCAGCCGCATTTAAAGCTCCCATCCGAGAGCACAAAGACGCCATTGTTTTCAGATTATCACACAGACAAGTTTTCCTTTCTCCCTCTTAACTAGGGTTGTCTAAGCCCCAATGGGCCATTCCATTTTCTTAGAGCAAATTAACCACCCTGCATGGTCATATGATAGGTCCCCCTCTTTCTCTCTCTCTCTCTCTCTCTCTCTCTCTCTCTCTCTCTCTCTCTCCCTCACTCACTCGCTCTCATGCAGGCCTCTTTTGTTTCCTGTCACAGAGCAAGCCCTCACTGTAGGTCATTTTGACATGAGAAATCTGTGACCTGAGAGTCGGAGGCACCTGCTCTCCTGCTCTCAGCTCCGGTTTTTGCCGCTGTCATTCTGCAAGAGCCTTTGACAGAGTAATGGTTGGAAATTGAAGTTATTCAGGATGGTCGAGGGGAGATGCGGAAACGGTTATTGAAGGAAGGAAGAGATGGTTTCAGTGGCAGAACTGAAAGATCGAGACATAAAATCGCCATTTCTTCAGAGGTGTGGTGGGGGTGATGTGTATAATGCTCTGTGGAGGGAGTTATTCGTTAGTATTCCCATTTATGTCAATGCTGATTACTTGGCTGGTGTCTGGTTTCCTGAAAGTGCTGGATTTAAAAACTGCCTTCTTTGCTTATAGGACCACAGAAGTTTTTGAGCCAATCACTGTAAACCATGTGACTGATTACCCTGAAACTGCAGAAAAATGATGCCTTGACAATGCTGATTGGCTGATAGCACCACAGTAACACGCCCCATCACTACCAGATATTTTAATTATTCTGAACTCTATAATTCCATTTGTGTTATTCCACAGTTTTGTTACTTTTATTACAAAATGTGGGGGAAAATTATAAACAACAAGTAAGTAATCCTAAACGTTAGTATGGTAATGTTGGTAATGTTTTTTTTTCAACAGAGTTTGGACTGCAGAAGGTTTTTGTGTCCAGAGGGTGTAGTGATGACCTCCACCAACAGGGGCAAACAGGGTTGTACTACCCAGCCGCACCTTGATCCCATGAGGCTGACTGTAAGTTTTTCTTCAAACTTAAAGAATTATAAAAGCTCCACCGAGCACAGATAAGGGTCCGTTCTTGTGAAACAAAAATCTTTATTACAGCTTAACTTATAAATGACTTAACTTCTCATTATAATTCATTTTAATATATCACATCTGATTGTGTGCCCTAACTTAAGAATTTCCATCTCGCTTTACTAATGATGTACAATAACATGTTCCATACGGTTAATGAAGTGCTATGAGTGTCTTTGTGGTGTAATACACAGGAGAAACTAAGACAGTGAAAGAAAATAATATTCGGAGATGCAGTGGTCTAATTAAAGATGGCTTTTAATCGCTCTGGGACCGAGTGAGGGTCTCTCAAAAGGAGAAATAACATGAATACAGAGAATAAGAGCTATGAGTGTATGCAGAATGCTAATGCAAGTGTTAAAGGGCATAATTGTATTGGTCAGTGTGGTTGCTAAATCAGTCGTAGCTTTCGATTTGAGGTTTATTAAGCACCTGAATCAGTGAGGATAATCTAAAGCATGTCTGCTAATATATATGCAAACTTCGTATGTTGAGAAATCCTGCTCAAGAGATTAAGTTTCTGCCAAATAAATTGAATCTAAATGAATGCGGTGTTTTAATTTTTAGTGCCTAAAAATTTACACAATTGCGTAATTTACAAGTAGGTGGGCCCAAGTTGTATCTGATGGACCGTATTGGTAAACCTGATGTTTCGGCTGGTCGATTTGGTCAACCTTGACTAAGCTGGTGGAGACTGTGTTAAGCCAAACACAGTTTGAACTGGTTGACTAGCTTGACCACCTTAAGCTGGTATGACCTGTTTTCTTGGGCAGTGAACACAGCATGGCACAGATTCATCAATTAAGCGCACCCACCCGCTCATCCAAACGCACACATAGGGCTTTAAGGCTTAAATGGTAAAATTTTCAACCCCTCTGGCGTCTGCTACTCTGTTCTCCTTTGCTCTCGCCAGTGTTGGGTCGCATTAAAAGCAAGGTGACGTGAGGTTGGCACAAAACGTTATTTGGTCTGTGTGCGTAAGGGCGCATTTGCGCTACAGAGCTTGATGGACTAGAAGTAGGCCAATCTCAGTGTGTGTATAGACGTTAGAGCAGGTTTTGTGCCACAGGCTAAAATCAACCACAGCCTTCTCAGTTAATAACGCTCAAGGAGCGAGACAGGAGAGAGATCAGACCTGATGCACAAACAGGGTGCTAAGCATGCTGGAAGGGGTGAGGCAGGGGGTTGGGTGCTGAAACTCCTAAAAATGTTGCGTTTGAACTAAGGGTGGCCCAAGGGGTCAAATAATTTGTTGTATGCCACTTTTGCTTTTTCTCCCTTCACTTAGCAGACCGCCCCGTAAACACACGGGGGAACGCGGCCGGCAGTCGCTAACAAGGATACGGGGCCAACCGGGGAAGCGGTGCCTCTACTGCTAACCAACTAATGAGTCTGCAAGGAAAAGAGAGAAATGAGAACACTTTAAAAGCTTTTAAAACTAGCATGATAAGGGGCCATATTTGCGCCTGCAATTTGGAGTGTGTTTGTGCATCTGTTTGTTTCGTGGGTAATTGTGTGTTTGTGTATGTGTGTGTTACTGAGTAGACCTATTAAAGGATTAAAGTGCCACAAATTTCTTTGCACATATGTGTTTCTGTCAGTTATTTGTGCTCCGACTCTTCTGTGCGTGTGTGTAATTGTTTTATATCTCGCTTTATTTGCTGAAGTCTTTGTGCATGCGTTTGTGCGTTACGTGCCCCAGCGTGACGGCCCTTTTCAAGGGCCTTGTTTTCTTTACGCTCATTTTTCTTATCATTCTGCCTCTTTGGCTGCTCTTCACCTTCACTTTGCTTGCTCTCTTTTTTCTCCCCTCCCCTCGGGGATCTGTTAACCTTTGTCATTCCCTTGTTGGCCTTGGGCTGCGATTACTACGCAACAGCGCGAACCCACTGTTCGCTAATACGGGGATGCTAGCTACTGCTAAAGCACCAGTGCTATTTCCTCAGGCTAAAGGGTTATTGCATGGCATGCACACAAACATTAGCACCCCTCGTAACAAACCAATCATGGAGACTGGCTCAGACGTGTTTGTACTAGTGGATTATGGGTAAGCAGATGAAATACGCGTGTATCCCTGAGATAAACTATGCAATTAATGGTCTGGCATTAGCGTGGAATGAAGCCACCTGTTGTAGGCCATCAGTGGAGAGACGATGCTCTATGAAAATAATATTTCCAGCATTTTTGCAGGAAAGTACAATAGCCTTTAGTTCGGTCCTCCAACAGATTGTAAATGTCTTTATAATGACAAATTGGTTGCCTCCTCAGATATAATCTTGCAAACAACACTTTCGACTATCAGCATGAAGTCTGGAGCGCATTCTGTTTATTCTGGCCAAGAAACGCTCATTTAGACAGGAAGTGGTCATCAGTTACATTGAGAAGACGTAAATCTATAATTGATGGAACAACAATAATGGACCAGCGAGGCAATGTTGTGGTTGCTCATTCAGATAACACTACAGCAGTCTCGGTTGTACAGTGGAAAATCTGTGTAGAATTTGTGGTCAGATATTCCTTCATTTCAACATAGAACTGACCCGTTTTCCCAGCTGATGATTTTAGGTTGTAAGAACATTTCCGTAACATTTTCATACAAAAATGTAAAAATGTTATTTTGAATGTTGAAAAGACAAACATTCTAAATGTTTTTTAGATGTTGTATTAACATTGTTTTGTTAAAAGAACGTTATTCAAGCTTTTTTAAATCTAAACTTTTTAAAAACAACTTAGTTGATTTTTGATTTGATATATAACATAAATAAAAATATTATATAAAATATATGTATATAAATGTTCTACTAACGTTACTGCAAAAACATTTTGAACATTTTGCGTAGTTATTATATTTAGTGTACAATGCACATGCATCACATGGTACATTGATGGACTTTCTTTTAGTTGTTATCAAGTCGATTCTCAGAAGACCTTCAGAAAATCCCATCCTGAAACAAAGAGCCTGTGAGGGTGTGTGTGTTTGTGTGTCATAGTGTGACTACTCTCTTTCCTCTTGTGTGTGTGTGTGTGTGTGTGTGCCTGTCACTCCTGTCATTCTGATGTGTTAGATTATATAATCTTTTGTTTGGACAGATTTTGAGGGATGATGCTTTACTTTGTGTTTCTCAGCAAGATGTGCGTGTTCTTTAGTGTTTGTGGTTTAGGTAAACATGATGCTGTAGATTGTGTGTGTGTGTGTGTGTGTGTGTGTGTGTGTGTGTGTGTGGTAGAGGTGAACAGTTGTCAGTAAACAGAAGAACATGCTGAGGTTTTTAGTGAAACATTTTTAATGGCCGGCACTCAGATTTAATATCTCTGACTTTTAGAAATGTGCAAAGCAGACAAATGTGCCCTGAAACTGAAGAAACTCATCCCAGTATCTGTCTGTCTGTCTACACACCCATCCATCCATCTCTCCAGGGTCACAAGATCAGCATCCAAGTAACCCCACGTTCAGAATATTGAGTTGTTGCTGTCTCCCTTTCTTTTGTGTTTCTGGGCATTAGGGTAGATGCTTTTATCTAAAACGACTTACAGTGCATTTAATAACTTTTACAGGATGTGCTCCCTGGGAATCAATCCCATTGCCTCAGTGTTTCTAATGCTGTGCTCTTCCAGGTAAATGGCAGCAGCTAACCAACCTTCCATTCGGTTGTAAAGTCTTTACTTGCTCCAGGCGAGGTTAGTTTCATCTCTTCACCTGGGAGTGTCCTGCCAGTCCCTCATTGAATTGCTGTGGTGCACGTTGGGGCAGCTGTCCCTCTCTCTGGATGTTCAACACTCCCGCATCGATTACACGGGTAAACAATGTTTATTCAACAGCAGATGTTGGTTGGAGCAGGACTGATTTTACATTCATAGATCTGAAGATCAGGTTCACAGGACATGCCTACAGGGTTGTATCTGGAACCGTGGTCATATTTTGGTGATGTCTAAAACATTGCTTTAAAGAAGGTTTAGCAGTTATTTGTTATAGTTGAGTTGATATCAGCATTTTGGCTTCAGTACGATACCATCTTCTGGTACCCTTGTATTGTTAATACATTTATACCTTAAACTAGGGCTGTTAATATATTTAGTAATATCCCAGCTAACAGGGAACTTTCTTAGAACATTGGCTAACGTTTTCTTAAAGTTATCAAAAACTTTCCTATCACATATTTTAAAATTAAAAACCATTTTACTTAAGTTGTAAGTGAAACGTTTTAAAACCCTTACAAAATAAAAATGCTTGAATAATGTTCCTTAAAACCAAGCAGTAACGTTAATGCAACGTCTAAAAAACTGGACGTTTTCTATCCTAAAATAATCCTATCAAAACTTTCAAAATAACATTTTTGTCTTAATAGAATTGTTACAGAAACACTCTTACAACTTCTCTTATCTCTTAGCTGGGATAATACTACAAAACTGTCAATAACTCACAATTCTTTAGATTTTTTTTGTCTTGGGTGTCGGATTGATGTCAGATTGCATCAAACACTGTAATAATTTAGACGCACCCCACCCCAGACCTACACAATGTGCTCCTGTTGTTAGATGTAATTAATGTTTATATCACAATACAATACTTTATACTCGTTAAGCTTTATTGATAATTAAATTCCTCGATACATAAATGCATTTTATTTTTGTGCCACTGTACAGGCAGTGTATAGTGTACACTGTATAGGTAGTGATATATCACGTAGCCCTAGTAAGCATATGTGTATTTGCATGTGTATTTTTAAGTGTGTGTTCTAATAAGTTGGCTGTTAACCTTTGGCATCAATCTTTGATTCACAATAATCAACATGCAGTGTTCAGTGCGTTCAAGCTGTATCTGAACACCATGTGCTCATGGGAGATAACTCTCATCATTAACTGCAACCTGGACAGCTTTAAAAGAACAGTTTTCTGCACAGATGATTTGAGGTGAAGTCATAAAATCTCAAAATCTCTCTCTCTCTCTCTCTCTCTCTCTCTCTCTCTCTGTCTCTCTCTCTCTGTGGCATCTGCTTCTTTGTGGCCTCCTCAGGCAAAGTCTCTGTGCTTGTGTACAATCTGTGCTTGTGTGGAATGACCTGATTTGCGTAGCAGAAATCACACAATCGACACATGATTGGATTATATGCTATATTAAAGGAATCATTCACCCAGAAATGAAAATTCGGTGTTTTGAAACTAGTACGACTTTCTTTTTTACACGCATCACACTAGCACTTATTTCAAACAGAATATCCAAGCTGCTTTTTCAGTATAAGTAAATGGTGACTGAAGCTGTCAAGATAGATTTTCAGAAGTTTCAGTAAATAACAGCATGTGGTCTGATCCTTGCTCAAATCTAATGTATCATGTAGTGTCAGAAAACTTATATGGACTACTTTTATGGCCTTTTTAACTTTCTTGACAGCCCCAAGTCCCCATCCACTTTAATTCATATGTAACTTAAAACATTTCTCAACCTTTTACACTTTTTATTTAGCAACTTTTTACATTTAGTCATTACAGAAAATAAAATCAGACAAGTTTGGAACGATAAAAGGGGCGTGTCTGTAATGTTTCATTTTTGGGTGCGCTGTCCCTTTAACAAATTCCCATTAAGGCTTTGCTGTCGTCTTATTTCAAGTTGTACTCGTCTTTACACACGGTTTCATTAAAAGCTCATTTAGCTGTAAAGCACCCTGTAAAGCAGAAGTTAGATTCTCTGTAACAAATTCTTATCTTGATGTTTATTAAGCTTTGATGAAGAGGAGCGTGAAATACGGCACACTTTTAAAAACTTTCTTTTTCTCGTACGCTCCTCGACCCGCACTGTTTATCATGTGAAAGCACAGACGAGATGGTATTATTTATGCGGAGCGTGAGGGTGGGTGTGTGAGGGTGGGAGTGTGTTGTGTTGTCAGTGGGATAGTGAGAGAGTTGTGTTCATTATCCAGGCATATGTCTTTAGTTTAAGGCACTAACAGCATGATGTCTGTTTGCCGTCAGTCTCTCATAAACAAACACATGCCTGATAGAGAGCGATGGATAGAATGCCTGGTTTTGACCATGGGCTAAAAACACACATTTTTGTCAGTGTCAGTGAGGGTTGCTACAGCTCAGCAACCTAAAAGTACCAAAGTATCAGCAAAGTTTTGAAAAATGGCACCATGGTAATAAGACCATAGCAAAAATCCACAGTAATACCATATTTTCTTCCACATTTACCATATTAATACATGTTTCTTCTAAAAATGCAATGGAGAAATAAAAATAGAAACAAATGAGACAATTGTTAAAATACATTAATGCCGATTGCAGCTAAAATAATCTGGATTTGGGTAAATTGATGAGAAAAGTTGAAATTGAGTTCATACTGAAATCTTTAACAATATTGACTTTTGTTTGCAGACTTGGCAAATCTGAGCTCAGTGTGAGACGTTGTTGAGATCTCCTTTGAAACTGGAGACGTTTGGGAGATTTCTGGGTATTTTCTCAGGAGAAATATCTGAGACACAGGAGACTTAGACAAACGTTTCCATTTGCTCTCAGTTTATTCGCATTGCTGTCTGAAATAAATAATTAAGATATTAAAGAGATCTCATCTGTGATTTTCCAAAGTACCTCAGAGTACCATTTCAACAGAACTGTAAATATCAGAGATAACGTACAGTCAGATACAGGTCATAATGTAACTGATCACATACATTCAGCAAAATAAACCTTAACAGGGTGATCAGAGGTCCATCACGGAAGGACCTTATATAACCCTGAAGAGGTTTAAGAGAAGACGTTTCATTACTGAAACATTCACAGACCTGAGAGATGAGTTTAGTCTCGTACTCTCAGCTTAATTAAAGTCTGAATACATGCCTGATAATTGACTTGTTCACTGAATGATGCGCTTTTTATTCTTTTACATTTGTGGCATATTAATACAGTCTATACAATGTGGTGAAGTATGTATCTAATTATCCCACTGCAAATGAAGGTTTTTTGGCCTTTATTTTTTTAAATAGGCTGTCATGTAGAAGATTTTCTTTGTGATTTTTATGTATCCCACATTTTGCATATCCCGCATTTTGTATGAGACAGACAAGAAAAAAATTTATTTGGACCCTTTCTAGAACATGATTTTTATAAATTAACTGCTTAGGTTTGTTGTTTATTTGTTAAAATGAAATGTCAAAATGTCCTAAATCCTAGTTTAAAACTTTAAATAGACGTTCGAATGTTGATGTTTTAAACATTATCTAAAAGAAAGACAGAAGACAGAACATCAAACAGAATATTTATTTTTCTTCTACTGAGTTTGTCGACCAACATTTTCTGAAGGTTAAGCCCCTTCTTTTACTTACCATTTAAAACATTACTTTGTTTTTAAGAGATTCATTTTCTATTTTTCTTATTTGCGAACAGTGTCTGTGACCTTTTCTGTGCAGTAGTTCAAATGAAATCACTTACAGCAGCTTTTTTAACTAGAAAACAAGCCAAATACACAGATTAACAGTTTCTTTTGCAGTGCATGTAGTCGTATGGCAAACAGAAGCAATGACTTCTGAGAAATTTTAATGCCGCTGTAATGAATGATACATGTGCATGTCAAAGTTGCCAGCTTTTTATGTTCTCTCGGATTCTCTGCGGAATCCCTCTGCATGAGGCTCTTCCAGTCCCTTTTCTTTCCAAGCCCTTGGAATTTTTTTTTGGACAGTGATTTTAAAAAAGGAACCTGTTCATAGAATGACAAAAACATATGGATGAACTCAACTCATCTCTGACAGAACATTCCAACATGTCTGGAACAGATTTTTGTTTTTAGTGCTGTCCTGGGTGCATTTTTTCTGCTCGGTTGAACGTAGGTAATATGTCAGGTTGGACAGAAGGTAAAAGTTTAAATCATGTGGCAGGAGTATTGCCAGACAAACACGGGTTCTGTACTGTGTCTGTTCTGGGCTGTAGATGTCTTTGTGCATGTTGCGAATGGGGCTCAGGAGTTTAACAAGCCTTTACGACAATTCCCTGAAGATACATGCTCTCCATATGGCACCTTGCACTTGTGAGGGTGGGCGTGTGTGTGCGCTGCTGGTAAATGCATTAAAACATGTAAGATCTGCTTTAGTATGTAGATGTTCTTCTTGCCCAGAAAAATGGCTCCTTTGGGTACCTAAGCGTGTACTGCTGTCTGTGTGTCTTTGGCCCCATTGAGACTAGAAATATGTTCATGTCTAAATGATGGAACAAGCTGGCAGGACAGAGACAGGCATGATGGTTTCAACACGACCACATGGGCGATTCACACGGACACCACCTTCATTAAGAATATCCACACAGAGCCTTTGGTGTAGTGTGTGCCTCTATCTCCATCATAACATGCTGAGAGAGAGAGAGAGAGAGAGAGAGAGAGAGACATGCTTCGCGTGTTGCTGCAGGAAATCCAAACCATTTTTCATCTTGTTTTTCCATCTACTTGATATTTATTTTGAGTTTTATTAGCTGGGAATTATTAGGCATACTCAGTATAGAACATTAAATCAACTAAAATTAAATAACAAATAAGATAACAAAGTTATTAAAACAATATTAATTAAAATAATGTAATTAAATAATTTTTTTTTGTTTAAAATAATTGTGCCATTATTACTGTGTTTCTTTCTACTAATACAAATACTTGTATTCTTTTTTTTTACATATTCTAATTGTTTTTAGCTTTTGAAAAGATAATTTCCATTAGAAAGAGCAGTCTGTTAGTATTTATTGTGTCTGTGATGATAAAGCCCTGCTCTTCAGAAAGCTCATTTATTAAGACTCCATTTGTCTCTCTCCCTCTTGTTCTGCTCTCTTCCTGTTTATTTTGGTGTTTTGTCCTCCATCGGCACGGCTCCGGTACACATCCGCTGTGCCACGAGCAGAATCCGCGTGAGTTACAGACTGGCCTGTGGTATTATTTGTCATTTCAACATCGATAACGCTGCAAAACCCTCATTATTTACCACCTGTAGTATAGCGCTCACATAATCTTCCGCTAATGACACACTTATCTCGTCCATGTGTCAAGTTTGCGTAGTCTGTGTGTCATGTTGATGATACCCTCACTGTTTGTGTCATTATGTGCATAGTTCATGCTGGGTATGTCCTTTTGGCCCGAGCTATTCTAAAATGCATCACGTCACATAGCAGAGAGTTCCACTACGACTCTTGTGAGTGAGTGTGTGTGAGTGTGTGTGTGTGTGTGTATGTGTGTGTGTGTGTGTTCCATTATCATTTCTGTCCTACACTAATGAAAATTACTGTTCCAGTGCTGGTACTGCTGATCCTGCGGCTTTGGGCCCAAAACATTATCAATCACAAAGCCTTGTTTTTACTGGCCAAGACTTTTCCAGCCATCATTTGCTCTTTTTATTTAAATCAATGTGGGTGTTTTGGTTAGGGCAGAACATTTTATGCTTTTGTGTAGCGTGTGAGTGAGTAAACGCACACTTTTATGCTCAGAAGGGTCAGGTAGGGTGCTCCCATGAACTTGTAAGTCTAATTGTGCTCAGTTTCGTTTATTAAATAGATACTGGCTTAATGTTTTGTCAGCAAAAGTCATTTAGTCTTCAAGGAGCTATAGTGTAGAAAATAAAATAGGTTTTCATTAATATTTTGAAATATAGGTGTGCAATTTGCAGCCCTGTGTAGAAATAACCTTATTTTAAGAGCTCCAACCTCTCTAAGAGGTTAGCCAATAACGGTAAAGTGTGTAATTTTTGTGCCATCAAACAAAGTTCATCAAACAAAACTATGTCTACACAAAATGCGCAGCAATACTGTTTATACATGTTACAATGCCTATAAATAGCTTTCTGGTGCAAAAACACTTTGATTAAAATTGCAAATTCACAACAGGGAAACATGAAACACTAGTGTAAAATATGCCCCCTTTTTTAAAACAGCATGTTTTCTTGTTTTTGTATGCTCTAGTTTTATACTTTTTCATCGTACGTGCCGGAATGAATCAAAAATTGATGCTGATTTAAATTGTAACATAACTGTAAATGCAGACCGTAAAGCGGTTGCATTTTAACTATGTGACCACGCGGTTATTTTTAGCCCTTAGATTTTATCCGTGGACGAGAGAACATGATACAGACGAATGTGATTGTGTGCGAGAGAGAGAACGAGTTCATCTTCGTTCATAATTACTGCCGGCTTTCAGACTACACGAAGCGTTCTACGGCTCAAGCTTTTAGTGTCAATTTGTGAACCCTCAACCGTTTGTCAGAGTCTCTTTTCATTGGCTTAAACGATTCAGCGCTGTAACGAGCTTTAAATCAATCATTCAAATGCTTGAAATCATTAAACCTGTGCTGTTTTATCAGAGAATAATCACTGTGGCCCTGCCTGTTTCTCATCACACCTACACACTGTATTACATACTGAAGCACGGCAATTTAAACACACAGTCTGTGGTTTATATTCTTGGAGAGAGAAAAAAATCGGGATTTTATTGCCTTCGTAAATTCTATCTGCAGTCAATTCAGATGCGCAGTTTTTAAAACTCATATTACGGTGCTGAAAACTCATAATCGGTTTAAGTGAACTGAGGTTTGTTTGCGTGTGTGTGTACCTGTGTTCAGAGTTACAAGAACACCCTGAGAGAGTCCGTCAGAGATTCGAACCCGGGTCATTGCACCAGGGAGCAAATCTATTTTTTTACACCTCAAAGGCGTTAGGAAGGAGAGATCACACACACACACGCTCTGTGAGTCTGTTTCTCACGGGATGCTGGTCTTTTCTTTTCTCTCCTCTGGTGTTTCAGTCTTTTTTGGAGTGTGAGTTCAGTTACTTAGAGAGTGTGCGGTGGGTGTGTGTGTACGCAGGTGAGATTTTCCATTGAAGCTGCACCTGTTACCTGTTTTTATCGTTTTATACCTGTTTTATGCTGCCGTTTGTGTGTGTGCGGGTGTTTTTAGAAAGTACAGGTTACGATATCTCACTGTAAGCTTAAACTTAGCCAGAACTTCAGAACTTGTTAGCATGGGCTATGACTGACTCAGACATGTTTTTCTGGGATACGGCTGTGAACGAAACCTTGAATCTGGTAAGGAGAGATGTGTTACTACTTACCTAAGTGATCAGGTTTGTGTTAACCTGATAAACAGAAAAGGATGAAAATATCTCATATACTTACAGTAACTAAATCATATCTAGGGCTTACAATATCATAGCCAGTAACCAACAATCTAGCAACCACCCAAAACACCCTAGCAACACCCCAGCAATGCCATAGCAACTATATAGAATACCTTAGGAACTCCATAGCAACATGCGAGAAAAATGCATTTTCTACAAAATCTAATTTAAATACTCTGAATAGGTCGAGAAATAAGGTGAAACAGATAGACGCAATGTCACGTAAAGAAAGAAAGGGAAAGAACGAGATCTAAACAGGAAAAAGCAGGAAAAGCTGTCAAATGTAGGTTTATAAGGGATTAAGCAATGGCTCACACCAGACTCCAAAGTTTAGAATGCATTAGTCCTGTTTACACAGGCTTTGGCAAGATTATACTCACACCCACAGAGAAGGAGGGGGAGAGAGAGAGAGAAAGAGAGAGCACACTTAAATAACAGGAATTTTGAAGATCCCAGTCACAGATGGTGGAGCCTACACAGGGGGTTGACCCCACCGACAGAGGGGGAGGTAAATAAGAGGAAGCAAGGGGTGGGGGGTTTACAGAACTGATAGGGTAGACATATATAGCATACTGAGATAAATATATTACAGAAAAAGAGAGACAGAAAGTCGTTGTGTTTTTCAGAGTAATCACGAATTGGATTTCAGAGCAAACGTGGTTCTAATCTCCCTTTATCTTTCCCGTGTAATTTAATATAGAGGACAAATAAAGTGACACGCATCTTAACACAAAACAGCTGCATCTTTGTGCGTGTGATGGAGTGTGTGTTCAAAACAGCTGTAGCAATGTACTGCGCAGATAAATAAGTTAGGGACACTTACAGGGTGACTGATAGTTCAGAACCGAACATCTACTCACGCTCGCTGACTTCACGTCCTGTTTGCGGATCACGTACACACCTCCAGCTAAGTGTGCGGTGAGAAATGCCCCTGACCTTTATGACAAAAGGGGGGTTTGGTCTGAGAAAACTTGATACCGGATAATAGATTATTACATACAGCACACGGGGAATGTGTTTTTGTTTGTTTTTTACAAACGGGGCGCAAGGCGAAATTTTTCTTTGTGGTAATTGTCATGCTACAAATCAGGGGCGTATTAGCCATTATAACTGATAGTCTTGCCACCCAACAATTTTACATCTGCCGTTTTCTCAACAACATTTCCAAAGCCACTAAATCACTGAGATATAGTGGCTAGACAGATGCCTATTAAATAAAAATGTCTTGTATTTTATATATATAGTGAATGTTTATTTATGCCTCCTCTGTACATCCATAACCATTAATTTGTCCATCATTGCTGTGAATGTCTGTGGTTAAATTTAATACAGCTGACAGTTGTGTTGCTGACCGTTTTAGCTTGTTATCTGTTGATGCAGCGTTGACAGATTTCCAGCGATCAGTGTTTTAGCATGAGCAGGAGTTTACAATCTGATTCATCATGAAAGACATCATCTTTATGTTGTCGCCATGGTGATGGTACATTATGAGTTATAGGTTGTAGAAATCTGCTCAGATTTTCATTTTAATGCAACTTTTTCTTAACACACAAACACACACATGCACTCTTGTGTTTAGGTGAGACCTTTGTGGGCTGTTGGCCCGCGATTTGAGGTTTGAATCGTGTTTAGTCATAAAATTTGACAGTAGCAGTCGGGTCAGGTCACAGAGTCATGTTTACACACCAGGTTAAGACCTCTAAAAGCTGTTTGTTGGCTGTTTTTAGCTAATAAAAATCTCTCTGAACATAATTCACTTTGTTGTTTATTACTGTGAGTTGTCCTTACAATAGTGCCAGATGTATTTGTAGCAAAACATGATTTATGAAAGCAGGGGACAGTTGTTTTTTCTAGCTTAACTCTAATATAAGCGAAAGAAATACAGGTTAATATTTCTCATGTGTTTTTTTTAGACGTTTGTAGAGATTTCATATATGCAATTGCAATATATGCAAGTGTTTTTAAATAAACGTTTTAGTTATTAACCTCAGAGGATGAGTTCATAAAGTTTTTAATTATGTTTTATATTGTTCAAAACAGATGCTATAAATGCATACCGGACACATGATCAGCAGTGGCAGTACACACACACAGAATGCGGTAGTTACTGTAAACTGTAGTGATTAGCGAGTGGGCGAATCTTCTTAAAGCGATTTTAATCTGCTCTCCTGAGGGGCGTCGTCTCTACACTGTCTCCAAAAGCAACGGATCAGCCCGCCAGTTGTCGTCCAATCACAGCTCAGAGGCCAAGCCTATCACAGAGCGCTAATCTTTTTATAAAACTTGTTCACATATTGAAATTCTGCTGATACAGTTCAGGATTCATTTTTATTGTTCTTCTTGTTATTGTTAACTGACATTATTATATTGAAGGTTTCTTATGTTTTGGGGTCAATCTTGTGAAAACATTTCAGGAAGTCTTATTTTACCCCCAAAACTTCCAGCTGCAATCTGTAAGCTTCGCCTCTCTATCGCCACCTCTGTTTGAAACACACATTTGCAGGTTATTTTAACATACTTTTTATTTACGTATGTTAAAGTCAAATTAAGCCACACTGACATTTACCAGAAAAAAACAGACCCAACAGCTCAAATTATAAATCATTATTATAAACTTACCATTGGGAATTGGGGAAAGGTAAGGACATCATGTTGAGCGCTTTCTCAATAGCTGATTTTTATTATTATTATTATTTTTACCCAAAAAATGTACAGATTTTACAGAATTTACAGACTGCAGTATGATTTGAGTTACTGTATGATTTAAGTCATATTACAGTAATAAAAAGTAGACTCCCCAAAACAAAACAAAAAATACAGTAATGAGAAGTTTAAGGTAAAAGTGTTTAATCAACCTGATAATGTCACATTCAATTTTTCTATATGCAAAATATAATTTCGCATTTGTTTTTATTTTGTGGGAAAATATGATCTGGGCCCTTCTTTGTAAGCTTTACCCAGTTATTGTATGTTTTGAAATAAAAAAAATCCAGGCTTACATTTTACCGAAGAACTTAAGCTGTGTTTTTGAGATGGAACAACCATCTTATTTGTTTTCTAAACACTTTAACGGTTTCTTTGCTCTCTTTTACCACCTTCATCTATCAGCCCATCTTGTCTATGCGTGTCCACGTCCACCTGCAGTGTAAACAGGAAATGGAGAGCATATAAATGCAGAGAGTTGCCAGGGAAAAGGTCACGCTGGTGACGGGAGTTGATCGAGATCCAATAGCGCAGACGAGAGGACTGAGCTAGCATAAGGCTAGCCGATTACTCATACATTACAGCGAAAGAAAGAGAATATGAAAATACTGAGATTAGAGGAAGAGAGACCTTATCTTCCCTGTGTTTTTCACAATAACAACACGCATATCAAAGAAAAGAGATTACTCATAGTACTAACCTGCTGGAGCTGCTGAGGATTACGAAACATTGATTAAGTTTGATGGGTTTAGCGCTAGAAATTGACGTTCACTGCGCCAGGCTAAGAGATCAGTTCTTTGTTCACAACCTTTTATATTTATTTTTATGTTCCTGTAGCTCAACTGGTAAAGCATTATGTTAGCAGCGCAAAGGTTGTACTGATCAAATGTATAGCTGAATGCACTGTAAATAGCTTTGGATAAAACATCTACAAAATGCATGTGTTCTTGTGTTTATGTTTTAAGCTGTGGTGCAGTGCCAACATTTTTATGACTAGGATTGTTATCATATTAACAAAATAAGCTAGTTAATACCAATACTGGTTGACATTTGACAGCAAAAGTAAATTTGTCTAGTAGCTCAATTGGTAGAGCGTTGTGTTAGCAGTGCAAAGGTCATGGGTTCGATTCCCAGTAAACACACATACTGACAAAATGTATAGTTTGAATGCCCTGAAAATTGCTTTGCTTAATTGTCAAATGTAGACAATTTTTTATAAAGTTATTTACAGTTTTCTGGCGTTAGTTACCGGTGTTAGTTTTTACATCATGGTCGTATCATTTTGGTAGTTTGCTCAAGTCAACTATTGTGTTAATTTACCAAATTGGGGATGGAAAGTGGAACACACTGCATTGTGGGATACATTCAGTGCTGTGTGCTTTGTTGTATACAGCACATTTTAAGAAATGGTAGATCAAGTAGATCATTTATGTTTAAATTCACATACTGTGCACAGTATGTAGGGCTAGACGCATCTAACAATTTTAGGTTGTAAAAACGTTTCCCTAACATTTCCATTAAGTAACAAAAACGTTAATATTATTTAAGAATTCTAGGAGCATTCAAAACATCTAGTTTTTTAGACAATGTATTAATGCTTTTGCTTGTTTACAGGAACGTTATTCAAACCTTTTTTTAATTCTGTAACTTTTTAAAACATTCCACTAACTACTTAAGAAAAACATTTTTGATAAATGATATATAACAATAAAAAAAAGTTTTACTAATGTTACTTCAGGAATGGTGAATCTTGTTATCTTTGAGAGAACTTCTAGAGAACATTAGCCAGTGTTCTGAAAATGTTTCCTGTTAGCTGAGGCACTAGGATCCCTGGAGACCAGCTTGTTATTTTTAAAAAGGTAAACCCTACAGTAAAATATGATCAGGTGCCATAATTCCTTTCTGTGGCTCTGACAGTATGCATAACACATACAGCAGAAATAGTGAGTAGCAGGTTATTTAAAACAAAGCCAAAAAAATCTAAAAGTTATATGAAACAAGTTAGAGGATAACATGCAGAGAGAGGTCTGAAATGAGAGATACACGCAGCAGATTGAATAAAAAGAGATGAAAATGGAGGACAGAGTATTTTGAGAGATACTTACAGAGGCAGTGAAAGAAATGAGAGAGCGAAAGAGAGAGAGAGAGAGAGAGAGCTGGAAAGCTATCTGACATTTCTCTTAAAAGCAGCGTATCTCTATATAAAGTGATTGGCTATGCAGAGGTGAAATGTTCTGTTCTCTCTCTGAATAAAATCACTTCGCCAATTTCCTACCTGGCAGCTTTCACAGATGCCTTTAACCCGAGCCTCTGTATCTCTCTCTCTCTCTCGTTCCTTCTCCTGGTTCTTGTGAAAATTGCTACAAACATGACAGAAATGTGGGTTTCTCTCCAGAGGGCCGCAGGTTGAGCTGCACAGTAACAGAAAAGAAGAGTTTTAGGAGAGTAAATGTTTTAATTTGTTTAAAAACCATCATTACCATGAGACGCGTGACGGGCTTCTCTGGCAGCGTGTGTAGGACTGGAGAATTTATGAGTGTGTGTTCTTATAAAGAGCACCTTAATTTATAGTCCACATGCGGTTATGATGTTATTTTCAGCCTGTAGTGTGTGTGTTTTATGAGACATGAAGATGTGAACTACCTTTCACTTCAAAACAGACTCAGTAGTTTTTAAAAGTATGTTTCAGGTTGAACTCTTTGACCCTTTTTTTTTTACATAATCAGTTACAATAAAGCAGGTTTAATAGAGGTATGTTCAATTAAAACATAATAAGTGTTATTTAATTGTTGTGCCACTTTTTTCTGTAATGTTTGTTTACTATAATTTAGTTTTAAATTACAATTTTTTAATGTATGTGTAATATTTACAGTTGTCATGATCATGTAAAGTCAGTAAACGCAATTTTTTTGCACAACACAGGAGCAGGTCCATTTAAACAGAACGTTTTAATAGTAACAAAAATAATATTTTGCTTATGGACCTTCAAAGTACAGTACACAGCTTGTTACTGTAACCAGAAATGCACAAGCTTAACTTGTTGATTCTGAAACATTCCTTTAACAATGACTGACAGAATATGAATTTTATATAATATAGAGAGTTTAACAGTTGTTGTATCAACTAAAGGAAGCGCACCCACTCAGTATCACATCTGGAGAAGCTTAATTGCCTTACCTGTCAAAACAATGACAATTCATCAATTAATGTAGTTAATATTATATATTTTGAGGGAGAATGTAAACGGAACAGAGAAGCTTTGAAAAACAAAATAATGTGATTGTTATGACAGCGCATCCATTAAACACTCACAGTGTGATGCATTTCTAGCACATTTCATTAGTCTCCTGCTTTTAGAGATGAATTGATCACAACACATTATCTGTCTTTCTCAGCCTGTTGCTACTGTCTAGTGTCGGAGTGGAGTGAATGACCAATCACATTCTTTTCATGCGTGCCGGAGGTGAGGAACATGACCATGGCTGTGTACGAACTCACCTCCTATAACGTCATATATATTTCCTATGTAACTTCACTTGAAGTGGATTTGTCACGACAAGCCATTGAATGTATACAGGTTATACACTCATTACTGTGGTGCATCATGGGATTGAGAGAGCACTCAGTAATGGTTCCGGAAACCTCTGGAAAACGGAAACAAAATAACTGCAGTATATAAGAGTATAAGGGGCAATTTTCAGACACAGCCCATATGTTCCTTTCATCTTGTAAAGCGGAAAGCCAAGAAAACAACATTCCTAAATTCCAAATATTAGATTTCCTGAAACTGATTTATTCCAAAAGGCTTACCTTACCAAACCCAGTTTAGACAAGACATTTAATTGCCCAAAGTCTGAATTCCGAGTTTCGGAATATTCTGTTTTAGTGTCACGAGTTGTTTCTATCAGCTGTGGTACATTAGAACTGTAGTTAAGATGAACATATTCTCTTTGTGGCTTTGAAGCACAGGTTTAGCATCTCTAAATGGACAGGCTTTTATCTCGGTTTCCCATGTATGCACACGACGGATTGGTGCATTATCCACTTTCTCTTCCGCTGTTATCTGCCATTATATCTAATCATTATCATTACCATCCAGCCCAGTACCTGCCTGCTTCCTGTTCCACTGTCAGTTTTTGAAGCACTAACTTTGCTGTAGTACAGTCTCTATACACCATTAACTTAACAGACAGTTCAGTTATTCTAGTTATGCGGTGCATTTTCATGTCCCCATTATTTACGGAATATGTTAAAGTTATATTTTAGATACTAAACGTAACTTGCTATTTAAAGAAAAGTTTTCATCACAGTATCACAACTTTTAGTGAATTTCACAGTTTGGGTGAACTTTTATACATATATATGTCACTTATAGCGTATTCTTAAATATCTTTTAAACAATTAAAAGTTTAAGTAAACTTTATCAAAGTTTTAGCAATGGATTTTAAAATTGTATGATTATAGTTTTACGACATTATGTGGTTTGACTTTCCATCCTGTTAGACAAAATTATAGAAATCAGTATGACATTATTTTAAAACATTTTAAAAGATTTCAAAATTTCAAAATGATGTTCATGTGGACCTCATCATGTTAGCTAGCTCAGTTCCTCAATGAACAGTTCCTAACATTAGCTGAATGTTTCCATCCTGTTAGTCACCCTGTTATTTGTCTTTCCGTTGCTTAAACAATCAAGTATAATTTGCAAAGTTTAAGTACCAACATCTAACCACAGCATATTTCTGAAAGTCCAATATATCCTTTAATAAAATTACTTTAAGTTTCTACAAAGACATTCATTTTTTGAGTTACAGAGCTCAAAAGATACTTAGATCTAAGTTTCCTTTTGAAGTTTCAGAGCTGCAGAAGTTGTCTTCAACCACAGACTGAACTGTATATGACAAGCTGTATTATGGATTGTTCTGCACCATTATCTCTTACCGTTTTCTTGCTCTTGCAGTGAGTTTTTTTCTGGTAACCCGGCAACCTTAGGTGCATATGGCCTGATCAGACAGCTTACCTCTTCTGTGGTCTGCACTGAAGGTCCATCTCGGGACAAGAGCTTTACAGTGTCAGGATCAGCCAGCTGACCTCAATGTTTAACAGGACGGGTAATCTCCAGAGCACAAAGAGCCTTCAATTTATACAGTCAGGCAATGTTGTCCAGACGGCACGTTTATTTAATGTTTATTTAAGTTATTAAACAGAGGCTGAAACGGCTCCAAAATCTGATTTGATGAGATATTGTATGAAACGTACAATGGCTGGTTTAGACAGATTTTTTGAAATGTGCAAAGCTGCTAAAAACAATACAGTTAGGCTAATGAAATATATTAATTTGTGGAAGAACGCGATTGTGATTATTAATTTTAATCAGTTACATTATCAAACATTAATTTGAACGTATCATGTTGTTTTTGACATCACTTTACACAAGCATTAGGGTTATATATCATAATAATTGTACTACAGTAAAAGTGGTTGCATTAAAGATTGTATGGTAATAAATTCTAATACTTTCTGAGTTGTTGTTTATGTTTGTTTTAATTTTGGATTCATTTGTTATTTGTGCTAGAAACAAATGTCATTTGTAATTAGCGCAGAGATTTAAGTCCCAGCCAATAAATTATGTGCAATTTTAGCTTGTTGGCCTCTATTTCTGGGTAGTAATATATTGTACTTGTGACACACTTCTTTGACACACAGTTTGTAGGCTTGTTTTTATTCCAAAACTCGCCTTTATTTAATCCTCGTTTCAGCACCATTAATGAGATACGGCATGAAAAATCTGCTTTTTATAATCTTAAAATATTTCTATTGCCCGTTCACACAGAATCTTATTAATTGCTCTCGCTGATGTAATTGCCGAATCGTAAACTCCGCCGACCTTGTGTTACTTTTTTCGAATTTGGCTCAATGTTTTTTCAATAAAGCCATTATTAAGTTACCTAACAACCAATTTCACACGATTCATTTACGAGAAGAAACACCAGCTACGTTCTGCAGCAGTTTAGACCAGCTTTTGTACTTCTGTAATTGCTTGTTGTTGTCTTTGCCTGTATATGTTTAGACCTAAAGCCCTAACAAATAAAGGCCACCCACACATCATATGCTAAAGCATATCTATCAATCTGAGAGCTATTACTGAACAGACCACGCAGGCAAGGCCAGTGCTTACGCGGTAGCCAGTTTGCTTTAACCCTGCTAAATGGAAGCCATCCCAGAGATTAATAGAGCTGGCATGAGGCATTTTGTTTGCGTTTCACCTAGAGGTAAAATGAGACCTCTGGTCATGACCTGCTTGTACTCAGTTTCACTTTTACATTCTGTGCCGTGTGGAGAGAAAATGATTCATTTGTCATGTTCCAGATTGAATGAGATTTTTAATAAGCAATAACTAATGAGGATTCTGGTATGAAGGTCATCGATTAGCGTATTAATTAATCGCCCCACCAAGATTCTGTTGACCTTCTGGATGAATGTTGGAGATTGCAGTACAATCCTGATCTTTCAAAACAGACTCTGGAATATTGGACACTTTTCTGATTAGCTTAACACGCTAGTCTACTTGATACAGTCAGACGTGCTTTAGGGTCATTTCTGTCAGCTGGTTTATTAGTAAATTAATGTTGAACATAAAAGAGCTTGATTCATAATAGGGTAAAAATCAATTAGCATGTCAACGTTTCTGAATATACATACCCTCAAAAAAAAGCCTTGTGCATGTTTCCAGAACATAACAGACCACTGTGGATGCTAATTATCATTAAATGTAAATAATGTGGGAGGGGTTTATATCAGCAAAGGGCGGGGCTTGTTAAGACTTAGAATGTAGTTTTACATCAAATTATGTAGCTGAAAGGCAGGTTTTTTTTATTTTTGGTCAGTGGGTCTGATTTGAGAAAATATGGCCTTACATGAATGTTTCTATCTTTCTATGTATTTATGGAGATCATTTGCTCTTCTAAACCTTGAAAAGTCCAGAATTTGCTATATGCCGCTTTATTGGGGTAAACACAACAAATTGAATTCATTAAAGGTCTTTATAGATTACACATGCATTTGGAACCATTGATATTAATCAAGCAATGACAATATTGACATAAAGAGAAAATCACTTACTGCTCATGGCTGAATAACTTTAAATCATCTAAAACTGAACATTAAGACCTAGTTATTTCTCATCCAACTGTGTTTTAATTACAGGCCTGTTTCCTACACAAACTGTGACACAGAATTAAATTAGTGGTAATGTATCAAATCTAATGATCTTTCAGTGGGAAAACAGTTGTGAAATTCACTTTCTACCCTCATGTTTTTCTTTGTACGTTTGTCATTATTGCTGTGAGATATTTTCATCTCAAAGTGGAAAAGTGAGATACTCTGAGACGGTACTTTAGTTTTTAATGTTAGTGGTCGAATTTTAGCAGTTTTAACTGAAAAGTTTCGTCCCCCACTTTGGGACGCGTTACTGCGCAACACAACATTTTATATTTATACACAATAATTTTTTAGCTTAAAATAAAAAAACACTTTCTTGTTTCCTAATTTTTTTATTTTTAAATCCAACTGACTGGATGTGGTTTATGACAGGCAATGTTGGTTTAGCTTAATTCCTGCATTACAGCTTACAAAACAAACTGTTACCCGCTGACAAAAACACGACGCTTTAAAGTGTGGTGATATTGTTTTGTGTCATTCTGGGACTTAAGCGTGTTTGTTGAAGCTTGTGGTCACGTCTGCTGGCGAGCAGTAATTGATTATGTGAGAGCGGCTTTTCTGTGTATTTTGTCGCTGTTAGTGGAAGCTGCAGGAACGCTGGCCTTGTTGCATGTTTGATATGCTGTTCCCGTATTCCTTCTGAATCACTTTGAAATGCTTAATTACAGAAACGTTCTGAGAACAGTTTAAGCAGCGTCTATGGCGTTCTGTCCGTTACTGTTAAACAATTCTGACGCAACCCTCAGTTAAAAAAACACAAATTGAAGTTTAAAGAAATGATTAAAGACGCAATCCGTAACTTTTGCCTCTCTGTTGTCATCTCTGTTTAAAACATAGATAGATAGATAGATAGCTAGCTAGCTAGCTAGCTAGCTAGCTAGCTAGCTTGTTTTTACAAAGGGAGGTCAAAGACACCACAAAGGCTGTTTAAAGAGCTTAAAAATGTCCTGCATGGGAATTTTTTTGAAGCATCTTTATTCGCGTTTTGAATCTGTTTTGAAATCTTGACCCTGTTATCCTCGGTTGAGGGGCACGGGTCAGTGTAAATGTTTTGAGGTGAAGATAAAGGGCTTATAGTCTGGTTGACAGGGACATTGGGGGGAGGAATCATCTGGCCAATCAGGAGGGCTCCTGGCCTTCTGGTGCGACGGTCGAATCCGTCCCCCTACAAGGTTGACCTCACCTGGCAAGTTAAGTTCCATAAATCGGATCTGAAGTTCGTCGGGTGGCAGAAAAATTGAAACACGCAGCAGAGCCGGACATACATTTGCAAATATATGGATACACACACATACACTGAGCTGTATTTATTTTCAATTTATTTGTACAGCTCTTTTCACAATACGTATTGTTGCAAAGCCGCTTTACAAAGTATCATGCCTTGCAAATCTCCCAGTAAGCCAAACACGATGGCTGCAAAGAAAACTCTGAAATGTGTAAGCAGATGGGACCTTACAATGCTGGATGAAACTCCATGATGGAAGGGGAGCCACAGATGAGGGGTTGTGATTGGGTTACAGGTGGATCTAAACATTACAGGCACTAGTAAACCTCAGAATGGGCATCAAAATGGGCAAGATGTGAGTGGCAATTTAAAGCACTTTAAAAATGTACATAAACACACGCACACTTTCCCAGAGAATAAGTTTGTGGTATGATGCAATATGCAAAAAATAACCCAAGCAAATGCAACAAAAGCGACAGGCACTTGTTTGCCTCATAAATGGAAACTTGTTCATTGGCATAATAATTATGAAGGTGAAGGGTCTCTCTCTCTCTCTCTCTCTCTCTCTCTCTCTATGTCTCTCTCTCTTTCTTATTCTGTCTTGCTTCTTAAATTGTTTGTCCTTGGTACCTATTTCTCTCTCTTACTCTCTCTCTCACACACCCTCTGGGAGGTTTAAATTGTTTGTCCTTGCTCTCTCTCTCTCTCTCACTTGCTCTCTCTCATTGGCCTGGCTGTGTTTCTGTATCCCTAATGAGACAGTCCTGTCCTGACCTGACACAGCAACTTACTTCTGGCTAACCACTAATGAGCAATATGAGGTGCTCTACTCGTTTATTTACACCCTCACTCTCTCTCTCTTTCTCCATCTCTCGTCTTTCTTCAGCTTCACAGACTCTGCAGTGGTTTTGGTTCGAGGTCAGAGGGGGAGGAAATGAAAGGAGGGTAAATAAATGATAGGGTAAGTGGAAGTACCCCAGGAGTCATTACCCATAAGTCTTCACAGATACAATCATTTCTGATTGGCCTGTTGAGATCTCACTCACGGAAAGGGCTTCTGGTGTGCAGTCTACATGTGTTTTTGTTTGTCTGCCACAAGGCAATAACTCATGCGTGTGTTTTGCTTCCAGACAGAAGTGCTTCTGACGTATGGAAAAATTAATTTACCCAAAAAGTTCTTCGGGCTACAGTAAATGCATACAGGGACCTGTTTTGTTTTGTTGATTGCAAGATTTTAAGTGATATTGTCAAGTTAGATTCGAAAGCATTCATCTGTATATGTGTGTTTCTGTTTGTGGTGTGAAAGTGTGTAAAACACAATGAGCACAACAACAACACACAATAGCTTTGATGTGTTTTGTTCTGAATAACTCGCTTTGCATCAATACAAACCAGATTGGTTTATTTATTACATCATAGCAGTCATTTTGAATCTTTGTGTAATAGTGCTGGGTTATAAAAATATAGCTGAAAAATTATATCTCTGTAGTTTTTAAAATGTTGATGATATTCTATGTACATTTCAGTGTCTATGTTTGTTCTGTCAAAAGGTTTGTTTCATTTCTCAGTCAATTCAAAACTAAAAATAACTAAAGTTAATTAATTTGTCTAGTTATAAAGCAAACATGTTTTCACACAATATACAGTTATGTGCACCATTTAAACACTGAATAGTTGGAAACAACATTTAAACACATAATTTTAATGCAAATCTGTAATTTAGCAATAAGGCATAAGAATTTGTTGTATTGACCAATCAGCTTCGAGGACCAAAACTGTCTTTAATAATATTCTTATTCATGCAAAGTGCAAGACAATGAGGAGCCACTGTAGCTGCTTTTTAACCAACTTAAATTCTCAATCTGTAACTTTTGCCTCTCTGTTGCCTTCTGTGTTTGAAACATGAAATTGAAGGTTACTTTACGTACTCTGTTGAAAACAAATAAAGACAAATTGACATTTCTCAGGAAATCTTGACAGCTGAAATGATAAATCATTATAAACTTACCATTGTGAATGAGGGTAAAGTAAGGAAATCGTGTTATCTGTCATGTACTTGCTCAATTACAGATTTTTGTTTATTTTTAACCCGAAAAAGTCCCGGATTGCAGGTTTAATTGTCAAATAAAAAGAACCGAAATACATAGTTCTGCTCAATTCTGCATCAAAAACAAAGTAATCATAAATATACACAGTAGTAATTCTTTGATATCTCATCCATCACTAGTACAAACCTGATAGATTCCTAATGTATCATTGTGTTCATCACCCGCAGTATCATATTTCTCCTGCACTGTTCAACACTGCATGAGTCTCAAGAATCTGTGTGTGTGTATGTATGTGTGTGTGTGCGTGCGTGTATGTGTGTGTGTTTGTTTGTTTTGTGACCGTATCACCGCGCCTGCAATGCAAATGTCTCTAGTATATGCATGAAATGATTTAACCACATGCAACAGATTGTGAGTTACTACAGCAGCCCAGCAGTTTGCCCACCCCACAGTACCGCTGTTCTCCACATTTGCTGCTCGGGTTCGAACAGTTGGAGGCAGGCCTTCATGCATTTCACCCTCCGCAGGAAAATGCGTGTGTGCATGTGTTTGCGCATGAGCACGTTAAGTTTAAATAGAGAGACAAGACTTGTATCTTCTTTGTTTGTTGTGTAATCGTTGTGGAAAGCTGTCAGAGATGGTTGGAGGTTGTTTTATTTTTCCGTACAGAAGCAAGACTTTTAGCTTTTATTTCTTTGCGTTCTCTTTCGTCTTTTCCCCTGTTGTTTCCTGTTTGTTCTCTCTTTGTTTGTATGTGTGTGTGCATGTTTTTATGTGTGTGTGTGTGAAAATGTAGTTCCTGTTGATGTCACACTTACAGAAGAAGGAGGAACTATTGGAGCGCGCTCAATCATGGATGTAAAACCGGGTGCAGTTCTATAAATAGCATGTGTTTCTGTGGGTATGTGTGTTGTATATTTGCATGCATTTTGTATTTTTTGTATTTGTATTTTTCACATGCGACATGATTTTTGTTGCTTGAACAAACCAACTGTAATTTTTCCAAGTAGATTTTTCAGCCAATCAGATTTTAGGTAAAAACAGGTTGTTAGGTTACAGGATGGAGTTAGGGGATTAAATAAAAACTTAGCATAACTGAGATAAACCCCCTCTGCTAATAATATTTAGTTAAGGTTAAGAAACAAAGCACTCTTATAAACCTATAAACCTAACTAAAAGAACAGCCATTAACATTCTCATTTATCTCAATTGCTGTTTTTATTTTTTTAAACTCTCCATGTTTCAGAATTATTTTTTAGCCAATCACCTGCTAAAATCCTTTACAACAATTAACCATAGTTAAACCACAGTTTACACAACAAAACCATAATAACTATAGTTATGTTACCATGGTAACCACAAATTAACAGTGGTTTTCCTACAGGAACCATAGCTTAACAATAGTTTATGTGGTAAAACTATGGGTATGTAAATGATAATTAGTGTGCCAAAAAACATGGTTACTACACTTTTACAATAATAAAACCACGGTTAATTTCTGTAAGGGATCGTTGTCATTTCTGTTATGAAAAACATTTGTAGAAGTCATGTGACTGATTAGAACGGTGCCATCTGGGCTAAACTAGACGCACCTTAAACCTCTCTGTTTGTCGCTCACAGATCCCTGTGTTCTGTTTAAGTGTTTGTAAGTGGATTTGTTTGTGTGTATGTTTTTCACACATCTCGATGTCGCTCTGTGCTGCAGTAGAGCAGTAAGACCAGTAATTGTACCCTGAGAGAAACACAAAACAGGTATAAACCAAACCGTCAGACATCCTCATAACACATTAACTCACACATCCACACAATATGAGCTTTCTGCTCATTAGGAGCATGTTTGTGTTTTTACACCACACACACTCTGTGTTTGTCATAGAAATACACGCACACTGTTTTAATGTTTGTAGGTGTGCATGACTTCATCTGTTTGGTTGGTTTTCTGAGAGTATTTCTGAGTGTATAGACTATAGTATTAATAAAAGGAGAGAAGGATAATCAATAAAAATATTGTTGTGAAAACTCATATTACTGTGTAAACTGTAAAGGCAAAAGTTTTTTTTTCAAAATTATTACAATGCTCTGAAGCTAAAGGCAATAATTTTTTATTGAAACCAAATATAAACCAAATATTTTATATTGTTCTTATATGATGTCATTTTATGTATATCTCATATAATTATGTGTCCTTATATATGTTGCTACTACCTGAAAATAACCTTCAGTTAAGTTTGTACCAATACTGTAAGTTTTTTGCTCAGTGTAAATCTACAAATATCAGATGTTTGACTTTTTTGTGTAGCTGGTTTAGTTTGTTTGTTTGTTGTTTGGTCGGTTGTTTGTTTGGTTGGTTGTTGGTCTGGTTGGTTCATTACTGACAACGACAGTATTTGATTAAAGCGCAAATGAATGTCTTTGTCATGGACTGATGCAGTATAAATATCTGTTAGGAACAGCTACAGCTATGACTTTCTCCAGTGGACCACAAAAAGTGATTTTTTTAAAGAATATTCTGTCCACTCTTTTTCATTTAATGAAAGTGAGGCCTAGAGCTCTCATGCTCCAAAATAATTAAACTCAAGAACCGAACTAGCTGATTCATAAACTAAAAATTCAGCAGATTTATTAGAACAAAGTTTAAATCAGGCTAATGTTCATCCCCAGTCAGAACCAGACAGTGTTCCTTCGATCATGACCTCTCATGAACACACCAGAAAAAGCTATTGCAGATGTTTCCAGTGAATAACTTGGTTTTTTGGTGTGCAGTATGGACCATTTTTATGAAATATTGGCAATTCTGTTTTTTGCCCTTTTAAAAGTTGACAGCCCCAATCCTGATTCACTTGCATTATGTTGAACTTTGAGTACTTGAGCGTTTCATAAGCCTCGACAAATGACAATTCACTGGAATTCTTGAATTTTTGCTTCACCTGCCAGTTTCCTGTCATAGCTTAGAGGTACAATTTCGGTGCCCGGTGCCGCCACCCACTGGGATTTGCCTGCGTGACCCACCAAATGGCCCTAAACTTTAGCGTTTCATCCAGCACTTTTTTAATCAACTATTATTTAACCTGGTTAGTCCCACTGAGGTTGTACATCTCGTACAGGAGAGACTTCTTATTTCACAGGTACAAAGTACAGAATAGGTCTGTACACCGCAGGAAACGCTGGTTACCCACAATGCATTGCCAGTTATAGTATTTTAATTTGACAGCACAGTATGTTCATGTTGTAATTCCATTTTGACTGTATAGCACATTTCTACATTGCGCGTGACTGGGTGTTGCAGAATCAGTTCAGAAGCTGTGTTCGCACCAGGTGTGTGTGAATTAGCTGATATGCTCGTCCTCAGACTGACTCTGTCGGCAGTCTTCTGCGGTGCTGCTACAGGGGTTATTTCTGCTGTCTGTACGCTATTCTTGTCCTTGGATGGCCAGTGCATCATGGATCTGCTTGTTCTCCTGGGAAAACACAATGTTCAAAGACTTGTCCCTCTCTCTAGAATAACACTTTCCATCTCTGTCTCTCAACTGTCTCTGACAATGTTTGCAAACATCGTAAACAACTTTATATTGTTGGTAAAGTTTAGATGACATATGTACAGTACATACAGTTACTCTGTCATTGTTGAAACTAATATCAGTATTTTTCCCTGAACTTATTAATATATAATACAAACTTACAAATGAGTTTTGGTCAGTTTTGGTAGTTTTTACAAACTATTAAAAGTTTTTGGGGGATTTTTTTTAAGTTTTAAAACGATAACTAGCATAATTACTCATTTAATTTACTTTTACGTTCTGCTTAATTTGGGGTTTAGGTTAATTAAATAATACCATTCATTTATTATTGTACAGTAATGGCAAAAGCTTTGGGTGTGTGTTGTCAGAAACTTTATTTTGTTAAGGTCTTAGATCAGTCAGCTTTAATTTGCTGTTAATTGCACTTTCACTTATTATTGCAGTCCTTAAAAGGAAACACTATATTGAAATAACTCAGATGTCTTTATTTTTCCACTACAAACTTTTCTACGATTAATTAAACCCTAGCCACTTTTATGTAGAAAAAACAGACTTAATTATACTGTATGTTTTTGGTTTTTGTCAACTTTATAGACTGTCTAAAGCTGAAGTGTTTATTTTTTGAATGTTCAGTGTATCCCAGTTTAATTTGCAGCAATAATTATGTGTTAATGGTTAATGTACCTGAAAAGTGTAAACACTGTTTCTTTGTGGCACTATCAAAACATCTATCTGTCTGTCTGTCTGTCTGTCTATCTATCTATACACACACACGTTAACTTATCTTTCTAAATAGGGATATTTCATAGACTTCTATTGTTTTTATACACAACTAGTTATAAACACTAACAACCTAATAACCTAACCTAAACACACACTCTAACCCTAACAGAAAATTTGCTAACTGCGAAACAGATTTACTATATTTTATAGTGTTTTTACAAAGTTCCCCAAAACCCCTAAAAACACACACACACACACTTTTAGAAAGGTGTGATGTTGTTGTGTCTGGTCACCTTGTTTGCCTGCTTTAACCTGCTAACATTTGCAAGCCCTTCAAGAAATGCAAATCTGGCTTATTTTCATTTTCATTTCATGCTTTATGCAGATACTCAGAATATATTTAAATGTAAGTCCAAACATTCTCTCTCTCTCTCTCTCTCTCTCTCTCTCTCTGAGGCAGATATGAGGTCCATCCAGGTGTTCATTAAGCACTAATCGATTCATCTCTGGTTAAGCTGATATCATATTTGCCAGTGAAGGTTCTCCTGGTGTGCAGCATTATTGAATGCTTTAGATGTGGATGAGGAACAGCAGGGATGGTTTCTGTTTACAGTACAGCATAATGAATGATCTGATTCATAAACGTGTGCCTGAACGAGCTGATGTTAAATTCTGTCTGACATCGAGGTTCAGTCGATGGTTTGCATCAGTGAGGTGATTTATTTGACTCACAGTCTCCTGGGATTGAAACATTAAATGCTGAAGGTGTTAATCGTTAATCCTTAAAGCATTTGTGCTTTTACTCTAAATCTGTGCTTCCTGTGTGTGTGTGTGTGTGTGTGTGTGTGTGAGAGAGAGAGAGAGAGAGAGAGAGAGAGAGTCTGTCTTTTGTCTCCTGTTATCGGTTCTTTCAGTCTATATAATTAGGCAGGTATCAGTTTGTCAGAGGTCTGGTTTTGTTGCTGGAGCCACATCACGGCTGTGATCAGTTAATGGGTCATTCAGAAGAAACAGGCCTGACTTACTACCAACATAATTAACAGGATGTTAAACTTTACACATTATTTGATAGATTTGACTCTTTTTGGTGTTTAAGGCAAAATAAATGCTTGTTTTTCATATATAAGCAAATGTGCATGTTCCCATTTATCATCATGACATTTTAATGGGTCAAAAGGAATTTAAAATCTTACATTCTGCCTAAAGAATGCTTTTACTGAAATGAAAACAGACTTTCACTGTTTATGTGGGTTTTTATAAAATGCTTTATGCATTTTGTTAGTAAGTTCTGAATTTGTCTTATTCTCTCACTTTCTCAACCCCACTCTGACAATCCATTTAAAAAAGTATTTGTTTAGTAGTCTTAACATCATTTTTATAATGACATTTATGTGATAACATGGCTCAAACAGAAAAAACAGATTTCTTTTTAAATTACAGTCTTTGAGCGTTTCATTATTTTTACTGTAATAATTTTATAATTATTTTGGCCTCATTAAGCTCATGTTTATCGAAGCGCTTTTACAGGAATTATCATAGCAAATTGCATTTATTGCTCTTCAGAAACATAAAAGATATATTTACACAACACAAATCCCATATATTTTTGGTCTTTTGGCCAGGTAAGAAGCTCAGGGAGAGATCTGTCTGAAAACCACCTCTTGTTGTGACATTTTTGGATGTGGATTTGAGTGAATTGTGTGATCCATTAGTTAGCTTTATGTTTGTTATTATTCCCATCCATTGCATTCCTGTTCCCTCCCTGTCACATGCTGAACACTTTGTTTCAAAGTCTTTCTGGCCAGCGATGCATCTCATGACAGACTCCAGAGTGAAACCAGATAAGGAGCTCCTGAGGTCTTACAATCACCTACTTGTTGGTACGATCTTCTTCAGCTGTGCCGGTGTCTGTGTGGAATAGTTTTTCCCAGAGGAAGGGGGAGGTGAGATTGGCTGATAGTGAGTCTTTGTCTGTGGTCATTCAGTGTTTCACTGATATCTCTTGACCTCGGTTTTATCTCGGCGCTGTGCCTGTCTGACATTTCTTGGTACAGACCCCCTCTTTAAAATCCCCCAGCAGTGCCGTGTGACTTGAGAGGAAGCAGATATCTTATTCTTGGTATTTGGAGAATGTTGAAAATGAGCGCTGCTGTTTTCCATCGGAGTGGCCGTTGTATTTTGAGAAGCACAGGGGTCATGTGCAGAAGTCCCTCAGGACACAACAGTCATAACCTCACACAACACAGACGAGTCCTCAGAGAAATGATTATAAATCTAAATTTGTCACAGTTCTCTAAGGCCAGTTTCTCGCTCTCTAATAAGGCCGCGGTATCTTTTCAGGGTCGCATCGTGCCTCTGTCACTGTGAATAGTTTGTCATACAATAAACTCCAACCTTGCTGTAAATAAATAGCAAGAGAGTCTGTGTATTGCATACTACAGTCAAAGTACAGTAATTTACAGCATACTGTAAAATGACTTGCAATATTTTTATAATAAAATTTAAATTTATAAATAATATACAATGACTATATCCTCAGTATTGTTAAAAAAAATCCCAGATGATTTGCAAATATGTACTTTGAAAAAGCTATAACAGTTTGATTTGTTTAACATTTTTAATCACTATGTAAAATCCATAGTTCTATTTGTCTTATTTCATAGTTTTGATTATGTATGATTTTATTAAGCAATATTAACCCCCCCAAATACCAGATTAACAAAACATTAAAAACACATCTTTTTTTTGTCATTAAACAAGGTTTTTGTCTTAATCTCTGGTTGGCTTTTACAGGCAAATGATTAATCCGGTGATGTGTGCCTAAAGCACACACAGAGACTGCTCTAAATGGAGAGCTCGTCTTAGCTAAAAGCCTCATTCTGCCGTTGTGAGGACTCATTGTGTCCATTTTGTGCAAGTGAAAAGTAATTTCTACCATATTTGTCCTCTTAGTAAATGGAGAGCTTGATGTTTTTCTGTTGCTGATTAGTCATGCAGGAGATTTCATTTCAAAGCCTTGTTTTTACATGCTGATTTTACCAATGGCATAAAACGGGGGGCTTTTTTCCCCCTTTTTGCTAATGGCCAATCAGGAACACTGGAGACAGGGCCAGAGAAGTTTCTGTTCAAAACAGCTCTATAATCACAGTCAGTGTGGCAGGACTGAATAAACATCCGCAATCAAAGTCTTTCATACTCGCTTATCATTGAGGCCAAGAAGTAAAAGATGTTCTGGATTGCTTTGAATGAGACTGTGGGCCTGTGAGCTTATGTGTTTATATATAGATATATATGTGTGTGTTTGTGTGTGTGTGTGTGTGTGTATGTAGAGAGAGAGGGAGAGATAGACAGATAGACATCTAGATAGAGAAAAGAGACAGTAAAGGAGGGGAGATGTTATAATGTACTGTAGTTGCACTGTATCTCTGTAGTTTTAGGTTACAGGTTTCATTGGATAAATGCTTGTTTTCTTTAGCAGCGGTTATACGCTGGTTTCTAACGAATACTTTAAAACTGTTGCAAGTCTGTACATTTGCTTTGTAAATTCTGTCCTCCAGACACAAAACTCCAATATCACCATTTGAAAGCAGGTAAAAACCACACTTGCATGAATTATTATTAGGTGAATTATCACTGAAAAGTTAAATTGTGCTCTCATGTTATCATCTAAAACATATTGTTTTAGTTATTTAGGCAATATTCTTCATTAAACAGCAGAATCTCTTTGTGACAACTACCTTTATATAGCAATACAGTGTGTGTGTGTGTGTGTGTGTGTGTGTGTGTGTGTGTGTTTGTGTGTGTGTGTGTGTGTGTGTGTGTGTGCGTGTGCGCGTGTGCGTGTGTGTAACTATATTTCATTCCTGGTGGACATGTTCAATAGCCGGTTGTTGCCAAGACTTTGCGTTAAGTGTCAATTAAATAATAAACCTACCTTGAGTTATATTTACTGTAATAAGTGTGATAACCACTTATAGCTCTGTTTTTATATAATGATGCTCGGTTCAAGATTACATTAGGTAAAAATGACTCCATCATGACATCATTCTGTACTTACAGACAGAGAGGCCACACAACTTGAAGCCCCACTTTTAATGCAACTCTTTTCAGCACTTTGTATTGGTTTATGGCAATATGGTGTTTAGGAAACTATCCAATGGGCTACACAGGTTCAGAAAAGAAGTATATTTATATATATATATTATGTATATATATATATATATGTTTATACATATATATATAATTATAGATTTATAGTTATTTGAAGCTTTAAAAGAGAACAGTACACACTTGCACACTTGAAGATAACCACAATGTTTGATGAAGTATTCATAGGCCAATGAGAAGACAAAATCGTCTCTTTTGTGTAAGTCCGTCGCATCCACATTTTTTCTAAAGATAGCAGTTCCAGAAGAACACTTGACCACACGGATTAAGAAGAAAAAAATAAAATAAACGACTATAGAAAACAGTCAAGTCTAAAACGGATAGTTGAGTTTATAATGCACATCGTTGGGCTGCTCTTTGTACAGTTTGTACAGTATATACGTGTGTGTGTGGGTGTGTGTGCATGTGTGTGTGTAAAGGGCTCAGATAGCTGATATAGTTTACAGTGGACTGTAAACAGAGACACTGAATCACAGCGGAGAGGGTGATAATAAACAACCGCGTCCATTGATCATCCATCTTTCTTCTTTTGTCTCTCCATCACTCCTGATCTCCGTTTTACCTCTTCTCCTCTGCTCTCCCCCGCACTCGTGGGGTTTTTGGAAGGGTTTGTCTTGGTTTCTCAGTCCTGCTGAGAATTCACAGGGCCGTTACATCATCGGATCGCATCCGATTGATTCTGTTTCAGACGTCCAACGGATCCGGGAATGACCGGATCGGGTCGTGATTATCAAGTTCAGTAAGAAACGAATGAAGGGACGTTTTGGAAAAAAAGAACAGCTTGATGCTTTTGGCCGCTTGCTTAACTGTGCAAACTCACACTTTCTCAGGAATGTCCACTCGGAAGGTGCTAGGAAATCCTTTTGCGTGCTGAAGAACAGAGAACAGGCAGAAAACAATAAATGAGTTCTTACTATTTACCCGTCTGATCAAAGTTTTATCTCAAATTTAGCTCAATCTCACAAGGAAACTGAGAATGTTGCTGTACTGACATTTAGACACACGCTACCAAAACGTTGCTTTGTTAATATTTGCTCTTCATTTGAAGAGGATTTTGTAAAGCTTTGGTTATCTTTGGATCTTATCGTGTGCTGGAGTATTGCCTTATGATGTCAGTTGCATAAGTCGGTGTTATATTTGAGCATGGGGTGAGCAGAACAAAGCAGACAGAGAGCTAGCAGATATTATAGCCACAGCAAAAGGTCATATATACAATGTAAAACATTTCTTATTGTACAACAGGCCGATGCTGTTATCTGATTGGACAAGAGGCCTTTTGCGAGCACTCATATTTAGCCTAACACATTTTTGAGTGCATTATTTGTACGACTGTTTGTCTAACATAATTGTTGACCCTGTTTTGCATAATCAGGTGATGTTATGCGTAAATTATTATATTAAAACAGAATCACACAAGATATATGAAAAGACTTTTAAACAATTTCCAAAGATAACCATGGATCTACAGAAACCTCAGAACCAATTTTAAAGCAACATTTTCATAGTGTGCCAAATCTGTTAGCAAATCTTTTTTTGAGTATGTCTTACCCAAAATTAACATCTTTATTACCATCCCAAGTATGAAATCATAACCCATAAAAATGCAATTATGCAAATAGAGGAGGCGTAGCTTGTGGATAAAAGTTCCATTATATCCACTCGTCTCAAAAGAAAACATGCACATGCACATTTAGTCTCCGCCCACAGGAGCTCCGCCCACATGAGAGCACATGGGGTGCCCCTCCCCCTGCTTTAGTGTCATAGTACATACAGCAGAGGAGCAAAAGTGACAGATATCTGCTGTGAGCGAACGCCACCACAGTTTACATGCTGTAATCAGAGTGAAGGAGGCAGTCCGCTTTGACTGCTGTCACGAGTGTGAATACAGTAACATATGGCAATTAGAACCCACACGGATACAGTGTATATCTAATGATAGACACACAGCTAAATATTAAAGGAATTTATCACTTACATATATGCATGCTGGATAAAGCATATAATGGCCTCAATTAACATGCTTTGAACCTACAATAACGTACATGATGCATATAGCCATTCCATATGGCGTGCTATATATTTATGTACATTATGACATAAACATGCTCCATAATGCATACAACAACTGAAGATGTGCTAAGAGGTCTATGAGCCATGTGATGTTAAGGTAACACTTAAGTCCTTCATATAAACTGCATTGTGAATTTATTTACTATGCCTTATAATAGAAGTTGCATTATCTCTGTTATAGCTGTAAGTAATTGTTGCCACAGTTATAATACATTATATACCTCAAAGACCATAATGCATTATAACAATAAATTACGTATTGATCAAAACAAACAACTGCTTATTAGATGAATTAAAAGGCATTTAGAATACATCTCTATGCATAAAGCTGACTGTAGCTCCATAACACATCTTATATACAGACATCAAATAAAGTGATGAGTGTATGGACATACAGTTGCATGCTTGTATGATTATTTTGATGTAGACAGTTTTCAGCTTAAGGAAAGTCACAGCACATAGTATATGTACAGTATTGCAGTGTGTAGGCTAGAATGACTCAGTAGTAGTTTTTATTAGGCGATAAAGCAAATTTGTAACTGAGTATATGTTCAACAGTGTCATCAGACGCTTTGGGTGGGAGAATTTAGAGGGCATTGGGAGGACAAAATGTTGGACACAACTGCACAATTTCACTCCAAAAAGTACTTTATTGATATGTCCATATATTACACAGTTGTTTTCGTCACTTTTGTTTGTTTTCGAAGGAAAGGGGAAAACAGATTGAATAGTGAGAGAAAAGGTCAAGAAATGGTGTTTGGAGAAATGGGATTACATAATTTTTGTAGAAATATAAATAGTTATATACAAACAGAGCCATGGATTAGATTTAGAAGAGATGGAGAGGATCAGATCAGGCTGGGGGTGGTTCAGAAATCGTACAGTTTGAGCGAGTACTCACACAGGTAGTTGGGTTTGTAAGGCGCTCTCGCGCTCGGTAAGAGTGTGTGTAGCTCGTGGCGTGTTAGCGTGCCGTGGTGTGACTTGTCTTTGCCAAACGTAGAGAATGATCTATCATCAGCCCCATTGCACGCATCGCCCGGAATCTCCTGTACCTCAGTGTCTGGCACCGCATCCATCCCCGGGACATGTAGGTTGCTACGGTAATCGGCACCCTGGCGACCGTCGCTGGGCATGAAGGAGGGCATCCAACAGCGATCGGAGTGACCCAGGGCCTTGCACTCATCCGTGCAGTTGGAAAAAAGATCGGCTCCTGTGGAGACACAGAGAGAGAGCGTTTGTTTTTTATTGTTTGTTTTATTTTTGTTTGTTTTGTTACCTTTACAACAGCAAAACGAAAGCACGTGCCGACAGACCAAATGTACAGTTAGAGATGTTTGCTATTATAAGGCAAATATTACTTTTGCTTAGCATAAATATAATTATTCTACTCAATCCATGTTATTTCTGCTATAGAAATGAGTGATCGATACTGTAGCATGTTGTTATTAATTTTTATTATGATTTTTGGCTATTGGACCATAAAACAGGTGAAAAATGTCCCAAAGACATATGGAAGGAGGGACCCAACCACAGGGGCCACAATATTATAATGATATGGGATCATCATGTTAGCTTATGCTAGTAAAAGACCATGCAAAAGACCTAGCAACTACATACACTTGCAGCTGCATAGCAACCCACTCCAAACACCTTAGCAATTACATATCAACATCTAGCAAGAGCCAATAACATCATAGCCGATAGTATTTTTGTCTTAAAATTATTTAAGACAAGATACATTTAAAGTATTTTTACTGCAAAAGCAAAAAAGTGCGTGCAAAAATCTTTATTTTTCGCATCACTTTAATAAATGTAATCTTCTCAGATGCTAAAATAGCACACTAAAGACTAGAAACCACACATCGTGCGAAAACGAACGAAATTAGCAAATATTTACATAAGCAAAGCGTCCATGTGTCTAAGCCCGACAGATGCCACACTTTCACACACTCCGAGATCTCCTGCTCTCACTTCATCATCTGTTCTTCTGCTTAGCAGTTCAATGTCAACAGTAACACAAAGACAAACAGATAAAGGCAAAATTACTAGGAATTATCCAGAGCACAGAGTCTGAAATTATTCATATTTGAATGGAGATGATTATTTAAACAGACAGACAGAGACGCACTGCTAGCTTTCTGCTCGTGGTATAATCAGCCGCAGTCATTGTCTGGCTTCAGCAAAGCACAATAATTGACTGGAAGGCGGCCCGCTAAAAGACGGATAGTTATATCCACAAAAGCGTTGAACTCTCCAGCCTTTTGTTTTTCCTTCTCCGCTTGTGCGTGTCCCTCCCACCAGACGAAATTAAACGAATCTGCTGTGATATTTTCGTGCTCTTTTCATGCTATTAATTTCACGATGTCTCTCATCTGTGGGTTTCTCTCAAGTCCTTCAATCAAACACTCGGCAACAACCAAAACACGCAACACGGGGAGAAACCGTCTTCCAAAACACACACGCGCTCACGCTTTTGGCTAATGACTACACAGACTGAGATAATTAGCTGGTTTCAGAAGAGAAGAAAGAGGGAGGGCTTGAAAGAGAAGTAAATGAAAGAGAAGGGCAGACATCAGTACTGCGTCACGCAGAACCGTAATGGGGCCCCGAGCTGTGGCCCTACTGTAGATGCAGAGAAAACAGGATATGCAACAGACTTACTAATAAGCATTTTGGCTGTGCAGAGAGCTTGAGGACTGATTGAATGTAGAGGGAGAAGATGAGGGCATAAATAACGCTTTGAAAAAGGGAAAAATGAGGTCAGGGTTGTGCCTGGTCAGTGAGTATTGTGGGAGATGTGGGTTCAAATCTGGCTCCACTATGCTTTCACGTCCTTTTTGATTTGTGAATTGTCTTCAAGTAAACGTTTGTTGGTGAATACTGTTCCTGGAACGCCTTTCTTCCGACCAATCAGATTTGAGGTTTAAGGTTAAGGCTGCAGTTTGGATGATTCACTTGGCAATATGTGGTTTTCTTTCTAGGCTTGGAATCAAAGTTAGATTGACAGAATGTTGGCAAAATCATAATCACCAACAGCAGGTATATATAAAGTCATATTGGTGAACTTATGCTCATAGGTCAGACTCATATAGGCAAAGAATTTAGTTATGTTTAACAATCATTAGTGCTGATTTGAATTGTGCAAAAAACAAGTCATCCAATCAGATTTTACCTGTTTAGTATATAATTCAAGCAAAAATTAAGCTGTCAAACAATTGCATGAAATATTACAGCAGTATAAAGTTATGGAAGCTAAAACAGTTCAGCAGATTTATTTTGCATCCCTAACCAATATGTATTAAATAAAATAACATTGGTAAAGTTTTTAGTGAAGGTCAAAGTCAGCAGGAAAAATGAGGGGAGGCTAGAAAATAGAGAGGAAAATGGGAAAAAGATATAGAGGACAGGATGAAAGAGGGTATAGACTGATATAGGAGATGATGAGAGATGGAGGGTCAAAGACAGGCAGAAAAAGAGACGGCGGAGGGGATGTCAGGCCAGTCTCTAATCTCTAATTCCTCATGGCAGAAGGTTTCTCTGAGTGAGATCAAAGGACCTAGTTAGAATCTGACCTACTGATAACCTACCTGACCATATTGTGTGTGTGGGTGTGTGTTTACTTAACCATATATAACCGCTATAAAAATATTATATATTGTAAAATGCAGAAAGGTTTCTATTAGGCTTAGAGTGTGGGTTAAGGTTAGGTTATTGTTTATAACTAGCTGTGTATAAAAACAATAGATGTCTGTGAAATGTCCTCATTTAGGGGTGGGGGGGCATCCTCAGATGAAGTACGCAGGGGAATGATGCTTTATTAGTGTGGAACACTTGTAATGATTTGTGGAGGTGACCGGGAAACACATTGTTGCTTTGAGTCCTGCGGATATATGCATAAAGCAATGTAGATTAAATGCACTGACCCAGGGTACTGTGATAATTAATGCTGCTATAGGGGACCTCAATGGACCTTTAAGTATATATTTTGATCTTGTTACATTGTGCAAACTAAGCTTGTTTGTAATGCCTCTTTCATTTACCGGACAACAACGAAAAACAAGATAACTGGTGATCTTCTTGATTGTGGGTAACAAGGAGATAGTAGCTCTGAAAGCTGGGCAGTGTAAACACAAAGTAAATTCAGAACTGAAAGTTCTAATGGCCTGTTTTTACATATATAGGTTTATGTTTTAGATACACAGCAGTTTAGGTCACACAGCTGATGCATCATCAGAAGTTCTCAGAGGTTGCTTGTTTTTGGCTCGGGGAGATAATGGAGTTCTCATTTGAAAATGGAGAACAGACATTAGACACAAATGAGACAATTGGTAATAAACAATAAATTCATATATACAATAATTTATATGTCTATCTGTATCTGTCTATTTACACACACGTTTATTTATCTAAATGGGGACATTCCATAGACTTCTATTGTTTTTATTACACAGGTAGTTTTAAACAATATAACCCAACTCTAACTATTTTTATAGTGTTTTTGGATGTCCCCAAAAGGAGGTTTTGCTCAGATTTGTCAGGTTGTGCTGATTTTCACGTTCAAATGTGTCCCTAGTATATAGTTAAGTAACCCTATAAACACACACACACATATATTTGACTTTTGCATGTCCTCTTTTATACTACAGCACATATAAGAACAGTTGCCAACATTGTCAAGACATCGTCTTACACTCTATTCAGATTTCTGGGGTTTAAGAGAAATCTGAGATGCAGGAATCTCCATTTGCTATCCATTTAATCTCACTGCTGTCAAAGAGTGACAATTGAGATTTTAAAGAGATCTTGCATATGATTTGTCTTTCCTAAGGCTAAAGCTGTCCTTCTCTTCTTACACATTCAACATCTGAAACCAAACCCAGATCACAACTC